>JAQGAK010002573.1:0-19482 GCA_034696945.1 Lipothrix lubbocki
TTTCCAAGTCTTTTGTGTCTTTGGGAGTGGGGAATTTCTCGTTTTTGCGTCGACTACATTCAGATTTAGGGTTCAGTATATTTCGATATTCCGAATGCATGCATGAATTCATAGCGCAATCTCCAGAGCAGGGAACTTCTATATTTTGCCTCATACTCATACTCTTGTGATCTCATGTACTTAGTACATACCTTATACATGGTGGTACTCACTTATATTTAGAGACTTTATTGTGAATAGAAAAAGAAGCATGAATAGAATCACTAGTATAGTAGGTTTCTAGCCTATAGAAATGCATGTATTTATGCTCAGTTAACACAATTAAACAACCACACAGTATTAAATAAAATAGTGTGGGGGATTAGCTCGACAGACTCCTCGATTTAGTCGACACGAATATTAAAACGTTGAGAACGTATAAATGTAATATGAACGAACGTCATGAAAAAGCATCAACTTCAACTTCGGAGTTTCCGATTACACGATGTGTCATCATAACTTATTACATATAAGTACAATAAAATAAAAGCTGATAGAGAGCTAAAAGCTTCGGTTGAAAAAATCTTATATATGAGGGACTTCATGACCCTTCAGGAAGACTGTACATACATAGAATAACATAAGCACATTGTTCATACTGTTTAGATAATTGATAATAATAAGAGCCGAAACTGTAATAATAGATATTGAAGTATATAAGAATTTATCGAACGGGGTGGAATTAATGATAAAAGTATTTATCCGTATTAAAACACCAAGAGCAAACATACGATTAGTACAGTACCTAAATATATTGGTGTATGTAAGTATAAGTATTAAAAGAAAGTGTATTTCTCCTATTTAAAAAAAACGGGTATGATATCACACAATTTAATTATTATTGTAATAATTCTATGAATTTAGATACTCAACATTATGCGAGCTATGTGGTAGGGAAGTATACTACCATGAAAAATCCTGATATTGTGAGATAATTACTTTGGACGAGATGACATTCGAATCTATAGTTGGAGAATATTTACAATTCAGTAGAGGATAATAGATTCAATCCTCGTTAGAAACCTGGAGGTGACTTGCGCTCAGGTATTAAGACTTTATATGTTATTAATTAATTACTTGTTCTTCCCATGAAAGACAGTTATTATTAAGTATGACATATAGGTAGTACAAGTCATCTATTAGGAAGGAAGCGTTTTTAATGGAAAATGACTTGCATGACAGGGAGAGTTAATACTTGATATATAGCAGGATATCGAAATAAAAAATACTCCCACGTCCCACACACACATTTGCAACCCAATATGTGATTGATGTTGACGGAATTGGTGTTAAATCATCGTGAGTTGTGAGTAATAAATCCTATATGTGGTACTTGTAATGTTGTAATTAAATTGAAACAGAGCAGACGAGCTTTTCCTATACTAAATACTAAATCTCGAAGTATTCCAAAGAAAACACCACGGCCACAAAGTTGCTTAATATTTGTCGTGGGTGCAAGGGACATTTGATCATTTACTCTTCAAGAGCATGACTTCCTTTTGTTTCCGAGTATTGCATTTTCTTATCTCTTTTATGGAGTAATGCATACTGAATGATTGCAATATTATCGGATTGTCTGAAAAAAATTCGAAAGCTGTATCTGCTCTTTAATGCTAAACTATTTTTAAGCTTATCAATCGGTTTAAGGACTGTATTTTGACTATATTTAGAAATATAAATCGGTGACCTTCAACTTGTCCACACTTTAATTCTTGGAAGGAACTAATAAAATAACCCATGGTTTCTGTATGTCGCGTGTGATTCCAGCCCTTGCTTAATCCATCATGTATAATAAAAGGATTTAATCGATTTATACTATACATAATCAAATGAATCAATAAACATAAACTCTCAACATTCAGTTGCTTTTACACGATTTTGTGTAGTTTACTGATACTTAGCTTCAAGTGGCGTTGAAAGTTTAGGACAGTTGAGAGTAATTTTTACTTCTTTTGGCATGTCTCTTCAAAATTTGTCTGTATGTAATGTGAACAAGTATATCGATTTAACCTTGACATTCACTCATTAGTATTGATTATTCCCATTTGAGTTTTCATTGTTCTTCTTGATATAGAAAACAAATTCATAGGTGTCGGATCTAAAATAAGATATAAAATAAGTACTATTTATACGAGCATACATACAATGAACTTACGCCTGTCTTGACAAAACGCTATACAATTAAGAGAGTTGATTCTGATTGTGGATTACAAATGCCCGTCGGTATAGTATAGCATCAATTTTTTTCACATTATTTGCACAATATAGTACCATGAACTCTTACTGCTAACAACTTGTGGCAAAATACCGCACTGGGTATCACTTTTGAAGTTTTGAACGTAAAAAAGATTTTTATAGAAAAGTTTAGGTATTCATTCTCGGGCACAACTGACAACAGTTATTCGTAATTCGGCACACTAATTTTGTCCATCAGCTCATCAATTTTATCCTGGAGAGTTTTTAATATATCCGCATTGATAAACAGATGATTCTCATCCAGATCGTTCAGCACGAATTTCTTGCCCAATGCCAACGTCTCATCTAAATGGAGTAGAAACTGTTTCATCACAGGGTCACTGGAATGAGAAAAAATATTTTAATAAAATTGTTAATTTACAATCTGTATTAAATTACTTATTAATAACTAGATGACAATGACTATACAAAATAAATACAACAATTTCATAAATACAAAATAAATTCAAAATAAATACAACAATCAAATATAAAATAAATACAACATTAAATTACAAAATAAAAACAACAATTAAATACAACAATAAATTCCAAAGTAAAACAACAATTAAATACAAAACATCCTTGAAGTTGGAGCCTTATAAACGAAAATTTTAAAACTTATTTAAGTATTTAGAAAGAATTGCATTTATCACGTAAACAGCTTACCATTTAACAAGTAATCCTTTAGAGACGTTAACCATTTTCATAAACGAGGACAAGAATGATTTGGTTACGATCCAAAATTCCCGAAAAAATTGTAGGACGTCGGGACTCGGGACCGGGAGGGACGTGCTTGTTTCCTCCGGAAATAAGAAAAATCCTATGACCACAGACGTTTACAAAACGAATTAATAAAATGACGAAATTGACTTCTTCTTGTCTTGACGACGAAGTGAAAATGAAAAGACACCGGAATATATACGAATATTTGTTTTACGCGGGCTAAACCCAAAGCTCCTGGCAGGAAAGTTCAAACGTCAGCACGTGTGTGTGTATGTAATGTTTAATTTTATTTATTTAAAAAATCCAGCAGCGAGCTTCATTGTCCGCTCGGCGTGCATCACACGAAATTGCAATTAAAGTAGAAAAAGAAATTACCGGCTTTTATATTTTAATAATTATTCTTCCAAGGTGTTATTACTTTATATTAAAATAATTATTATTATTAAAATTAATTATTTGAGGGGTAATTATAAAGGCATGCATTTTTGGATTATTAATTCTTAAACGATACATCCAACAAAAAGATTTCCACCAAAAATATCAAAATGATACTCCAGGAACCGCTAAAGAATCTTGAAGTTGTACTTAAGAATGGGGGCTCTATTATTACTCATCGGGCTTTATTTACTCCGGATTCACAGTAAGTTTATTATTTTAACATTTTGGTAGTGTTTGAATTTGTGTAATTAAATGACACGAGAAAGTGATGTCGGTTGTATTGATGGGATTGTAGTTAATAGTAAATATTTTATATTACAAAAATTGGTGGATGTAAAATAATATATTAATTGTGTTGCCCACAGGCATCTCCTAATCGTGTCTGGAAATAAAATCCTCAAGTACAACATTAAGACGTCAGCTTGTACATGTAAAATTGAGCCCCCGTCTGGGGATGACATTTGCAACATTGCCATTGACCCCTCTGAGGAAGAGACTCTTGTAGTTTGTACAGTACAAGGCTTCTTGTATTATTATCAGATATCTAACGGAGCACTGAGAACAAATGCCCGCATAGACGGCCCTGCCAATTGGGCGCAGAAGTTGCTGTCGGTGGAAAACTTCATCTATCCCGGTCGAGAGAATTTCTTCATTGTAGCTTCAATTGAAGGCTTCAGTTTACCTAATTTGTATGCTGTATTCCGGAAAGATGAGATCAAGTTCTTCCTGGAAAAAGTCTGTGTGAATATTAGTGAGGGTATGCACTCAGTGGCTGTCGGAGCAAATGGTCAATTTTTAGCAGCCATACAAGACAATCACGACAATAGTGCCTGTGCCTTGTTTGTTCGGGACTGTAGCAGTGGGGATGTGAAGAAGCATTTTTACGGAGAGCGGAAACTTATTTCTGTAGCGGTTCATCCTTATGACTGGGTTTGTGCCACTGGGGATGATACTGGGAGAGTTGTACTCTGGGTGAATGCCATACGGCAAAATGTTCCTGCTCGAACTGTTTTCCATTGGCACACTTTACCTGTTGGAGATCTGGCTTTTAGTATTGATGGTAAATTGGATTTGGAATATTTTTGGATACATTATGAACACACCTAAAAGATTTGACCAACTTTTCATATTGTACTTTTTAGGTACGCAAATCCACAGTGGAGGCGGCGAATGTACTTTGGTCAAATGGGATATTAGCAATACAGAGAATAAAAGAACAGTTCCTAGACTTGGCTTGCCTATACGGCATGTGTCCGTTTCTTCCAAAGATTCGTTGACAGTTATTTCTCAAGCTGATAATAGTAAGTATTAAATATTAAAATATGCTATAAATTATATTATAGTATTGGAAGGCATGGCTTAATTGAACTGAACCGTAAATAAAGCATGTTTGTAATAATTTTTATTAAAGGTTTGAAAGTTATCAACGCCCACAACAAAGTGATAGGAACTATTCAGAACATTACACAATGTTATATCCCGGAGGGTGAGAAGGATGATTTGGCTTCTAGTTCCACTTTCGGGGGTTCTGAAGTATATCAAGCTGGTCTGATAGAAGACCCAAATCAAAATGCTTTACTAATGAATGGGAAACCTGGTCAGTTGCAGTGCTACTCGTTTGCGCAAGATAAACATCTCTATGACGTGAGTTTATGAGTTTCTTTTTTATCCATAGAAGAAAAGCATTTTCAATATCCAAAAATCATTACATCTTATATATGTCACATTCTAGTTGGACATAGTTCAGCAAAATTATATCACTGCTGAAAGAAACAAGCCGATTCCGTTTTCAAATGTTACCCATACTGCTTTTTCCAACCGAGGGAAGTGGCTGGCTACAATTGAATCTCGTCGTCAGGAAGGCAGTTTTACGGAGATAAGGTTAAAATTCTGGAAATATGAAGCTAGCAAACAGAAGTGAGTTGAAATTCTTATTTATTTATGCCAATTTATTTTCTGTCAGTGGTTGTAATTTCGTGAATGAATATGTTCAGATCTTATTACAGAAAGACTTAATGCAAAAAATTCGTTTATAATGTGTAGATTTTCACTAAACACATCAATTGAGTGGCCACATGAAAATGGTGTAATCAGTCTAAAAATTCAACCTATCGGGGAAGATGACGCAACAGTTTTAGCAGCTACAAGTGGTGGTGATAGGAGATTTAAAACATGGGGAATAGTTCAAGACACTAGTATTCATAGTAAATCGGAGTGGTGGAATTGTGAAAATGTTGGCACTCATCGGAATTTACCTGCTGGTCCGCTGTCCTTTTCCAAGGATGGTTCGCTCCTGGCGGCTTCATTTTCTCGATCCATCACATTGTGGACTACTGCGAAACATGAATTCAAAGGTGCTTTGGCACACCAAAGATTGACTGAAGCTTTAAAGTAGGTTGCATTTGTTTACGTCAATGAGAATATATATTTTTATTAATATATAAAATACAGCTATACTCATAGGATGTACATTTATAGCTATCAATAATATTAACTCCGCAGGTTTATGGAATTTGGAAACGGAACTTGTTCACACTTAATCATCTGCTCCTCACAGTCTTATTTGGCTGTATGGGATGTAATTAGTTTTTCCTTGTTATGGGCCATTCCTCTGCAGGTCGATAGTTTGGCCTTAGATCCTTTCAGTGAGAACATCGTGGCATTTTCATCCAAGAATCACGGTGGGCCTTAAAAGATTTGCTGTATTTTTTTAAGTATTAGGTAGGCTAATAATGTTATTTTATTCTGTTTCCAGCCTACTTTTTCCGCGCTGACGAATCTGAACCCTTAGCAGTTCATAATCATGTTACGAAATCTAAAGTCCTTGCTTCAACCTTCATTTCATCCAAATGTACAAGGCGTAGTGGGGCATCAACTCTTGTTTTTATTAATGCTTCTCAAGTATGTATTTTTCGTCTAGAATTGATTTTAACACGAACACACTAGTCGGAAATAATTTTGAACGTTTACTAATAGAATTTGGTTATGTTTTAGGAGCTTTGCAGTTTCCTTCCAAAGGCTTACAACGAAACTCAGAAAGAGCCAGCTAGTATTAAGTATTCTGATAAGGACGCCGTACCTTTAACACCATTTGCTCAGATGATTGCAAACAAAACGGTTTCGCAAGTGCCTGAGTCTACAAATATACTGAAAGTCGGGCCTAAAACCGTGGGATTAATTGGAGCGCAAGTTATTCAGGCGGTAAGTTTTTTTACTACACTGTAAATTACTTTGCTTTTGGTCTAGAGTAACTATATTGCTGAATTATTGTATTCATTGGAGAAGAATTTTTATTTAATTCCTTGATGTACCGTTCATACAGATAATAGAGTCATCTCCCCATACTATGCCTTCAATATCATTCTACTGTGAGCAGCTTCTAAATGCAACAACAGTTAAAGTTAATCCAGGGTACGTTCTACATATTTCTACAAATGCATCTATATTTTACAATCTTGTCAGTATATAATTTTTCGAATTAATTTTTACAAATTTTAACCTTGCCATTTTACAGGGAGAGGTTTCAGGAAATGGAAAGCCTTGTTTTGCAATCCCATGTAAATAAAAATGTAAAAAGATTGAAATTAGTAGAAGAAGAGGAAATGGAAGTTGAGGGTTCTCCAGATACCTCACAAAATAATCAGATTCAACAAGAAGAACCATCTGATTTAAATTTGGTGGCCGAAGAAAATGTTACATGGATCCACGACATTGTGTTTTCATGAAAGACTGGGAGTGAAGTTTGATTTAAAGAAATACATTTTCAATATTTTACCAACTTCAAATAAATTGTGAAATTTACAACCTATACCTAAACGTGGGTGTCTAAAGTGAAATAATTATTATATATTACTATTAATGACAACCTGTATGTACCGACTTTTTTGCATCAGTTAAATCTATTATAAATAAAGATTATTAGCTTAAATTCCACGTGTCATGTTATTGCGATTACATTACTCGATTTTCAGTGTGCATCTTAAATTTTGGTGTAAAAATATTTATGGAATCATTGGAAATTTCATTATTTTGAACAAACCATCTTTATTTCAATGAAATTTAAACTCTAGATTTTTGAAACTTGCATCTTAATTGTTGGTTATTATTGCTTGCAAATGGGGTTTAATGTACTTTTTAAAGTTGATCAGAATTTTTAGATGTTTATATCCATCACCGTAAAACATTTTTAGCGTGCCTTTCGTAAATTCCAACAAAGAACGAAACTACTAAATTACTTCAATCAAACGACTAATGACTAAGTAAGTATATATAATTTTTTTCAAAACATTTCGTAATACATGATTATATCTACAGTAATGTTGAACACAATAATCTTGTTTTGGTGGTGTCAGAAATAATTATTGAAATAGTTTTCTATCATCTTGATGGTCAAAGAAGACACCTACATATCTATGAAGTTTCGTCTTTACAATAAATGGAAAGTGAAAATATGTGGATAAATGATCAATCTCACACAGCCAGTTTTTTTTAAAGCTATCTTCTGACTCTAAATTTAGTACATAATCTGTTTAAACTCGAAACTCAACTATTTTATGTATAGGTTACTTTTACAAATAACGAATAAGTATACTGATGGCAGTTGTTCTCCCTCAAAAGGAAAAACATGCAAACAATTCCTTTTTTACACACATTTTTTACAAACTTATGTATAATAATAATAATATGAACTTCGTTCTGCTGTGCAATCACAAACAGGAATGCTGATTGATTACAGCAGTGCATAAAAATATATGAGCAATATATTCGGAAAGGATAACACAACCGATTCTGACTATTAACAACGTTTAACTCTTATTCTTTTTATAGCGAAACACACTATTTAAATATATATACGGTAATAATATAATTTCAATATTTAAAGCTATACAACTAGATTGTGTAAACGCTGAAACTATAATAATGACAAAAACTTGTTTCTATATACCGGGAAATGAACATGATATCCTCCAATAATTGACAATTGCATCAAATGGGTGTGTAAGGCAATTTAACAATGGACATTTTTAGGACTATATATATTATTTGTTCAAGTTGACAAAAGGACATACTTGATCAACTCTGATATTCTTGATTAATAAGACTGTTTCTATACTAGAAACTCTAACTGTTGTGGATAGTTTTTAAGGAGAAGAAGAAGAGCCACCGTGCAGATGAAAAAACAATATATTTATGAACTTACATACTATGTAGTAGAGATATTATAGTACAATATTTACAGCTTGTAATTTTTCTTAATCGATAAGTACAAGGTAATTATATGGGGAAATGGATCATTTCTTCATACAATAGTAATTTAAAGGCAAACATTAATAAATTCATTAATATTTGTAATGTATTTACGCATTCTTCTTATATCTGTACATGATTAATTAATATCATAACGCCCTGCGCGTGCTTCACAGCAATAATTATAATTTATTTGAGAAAAGGTAACGTAATGAACGTTACCAGTTCATAAATATATATAGTTTTGGCGAAACTTGTCAATAATATAACGATTAATTTAAATATACTATAAACTAAATACGAAATATAGATATAAGAGACAAGAGATCCCGGATTTATTCCGTAACATTTTTATAGACATCACCAACAAATTTTAATGCTTCAGCACGACGTCTTGAGATGACTTTATCACATTTAGGATCCGACAAGACTTTGTCACACACGGACCGAAGAACACTCTCAACTTCCAATTTACTTCCTTGCCAGAGAGCAAAAATCCCTTTCTTGGTAGCCTCTTCCTCCAATTTCTCCTTCTCATCTGCGCTGAAATTCCCCCGCTTTTCCCCTTCTTGGAGTTGGACGAATGTTTTATGGACGTCCACGGCAGATTTGACCGTTGAAAATGTTTCGCTGACGGCATGACCCTTCATCCTCATTCGATGAAAAAAGCTCGTGACTCCCAAAAATTCATCTCTTGCAAGGTACTCGGTCGCTTTCAGGGAATAAATATAACCCACGGAATGAAGCAAATGGATTCCGAAGCTTTGAACTTTTAAATCCTCAGCTTCTTTAACGATGCTTTCCTTGAAAGCTTTTTCTTGTTCTATCCCCGTAGATCCACTAGCGTTGACGTAAGGTGCTAATTTATTAACTAAATTCTCCGCTAATTTCTCCACACGTGCATCCCGCTCTTTCTTCCGCTCCTCCATTTCCGCTATCCTCTCCTCATAAGTTTTCTCCTTCTTCTCCGCGACCTCCTTGCCCCCCTCCTCCCCTTCCTCCTCATCATCCTGCTTGGCCATCATGGTTTTGAAATGTTTTGCTATAGCTAACTCCCCAATGATATCGACAAATCTATCTCCACCAAACTGCTGCTGAAAGAGCTCTTCTGGATTGATAAATCCTTCTTCAGGATCCGAGCCCTTCCCTGGTCCGAACTCATTGTATTTCTTCCTTAGAATGGGATCACCCAGGACCTGATAAGCTACTGATATCTTCTTGAACTTCCCTTCAGCTTCCGCGCTACTGTTTTTATCCGGATGATACTGCATCGCCAGGGCATAATATTTTTTCTTAATCTCTCCTGCGGATGCTGTTGGAGATACTCCGAGGATATCGTAATATTCTGTTGATGCCGGATTCTCATCCGTCCCCATTTTAAAGCCAGCTTTCTTAACATGATTCGAATTATTCGAGCCTGCTTTAGAGGTTGATGTTGAGGATGAAGCCTGCTGCTGAGATGATTGAACGGGCTTCATTTTCGTATCAAAGGGATTCTGATTCATACAACTGTAGCATTTTATATACACAATATTCACAGTTTTGGAGGATTCGGCCGGTAGCGAAAATTCTATTTCTAAAGAGCACTTGGCACAAGTTATTGTCTTGAACTGAGGCTTTCGACTCGGTATTGGTTCACCCATTTTGCTATGATTCTTGTATACTGTACCCTCACAATTAGCCTAAAATATTATTCCAGGACCTCTCCGGATCACCAGAGAGAGAGGAGTTATTGGCACCAACTGCAACGACTGTAAACTATCGACTTGCTCGAAGCAGGACTGCAGTAAAACTGAAACTCATCAGCTGCCAGGTTACTTGTTCCAGCTGTATTTGGGATCCTTTGCATCCAGCTCTGTAATGGTATTGCTCTGCAAATATATAACCAATAACGTCATCTTATTATTACTCCAAACATTTTTAATACCCACGATCAGCAATCATTATATATGTATATTCACCATGTATTAGTAATAATATTTAATATTACTCACAAATGTACACACTCATCACCTAACGTAATGCCTAACGTAACGTAAAATGTATAGCTCAATCAACATTAAATGAACATCCTCATGCAATTTAACAATTATTTAACCGGGTTGAGCTTCCAACCACAAGGATTACTCCAGATGAATCATATTGGTTGTCTGATTCATCAAAGGTATAAACGTACATATGAACTTTAAGGATAAAAAATCTCTTTCCACACAATAAACACCCAATTAACGATGGTATATGTTACACTAACTATACAGTAAACGTTTGATGCTGAAATATTATTACCTTTTGAAGGTTTAACAACCAACACCTTAAAATAAGAAGGAGATGCCTATAATTGTCTAAATAAGTTGATGATGTTATTTCGAAGTTATTCTCAGGGCGTGGGCAACGAACCGGAATAAAGCTAAAAGAAATATGTATAATATTTTTGCAACTGTTTTATTGTTGTTGTTATTTTTTATAAATTGTTTATATTGTAATAAATGGGAATTATTGTTCAACTGTTAATTTAAATTGTTAAATAAATTATACAGTTAGCCCTAAATAATTATTATAGAATAACGTTAAACTATAAGTATCACGTACTTAACGATGTTTACAATAAGCTCGTAAAATGTTTTTTATTACTGTGAGCGCGTTTAATTATTAGCTTTAATAATATAATGATGATTCAATTTAGAAATAATGCAACTTATTTATTATTTACGCCACCAGCACTTTTATGTTCTTATTATTATGTATGTATGTTAATGCACTTGGAAAAAGTCTGTCTGGCATAAAAATTGCAAGGAGATGAGATTCCTTGGCTGTGTGTGTTTAAACTGTGTGAAGAAGCTTAAATTGTTGGTGTTGGTGCCAGACTGCAAAGGAATTTCCCGAAGCAGCAGTATTTTATATTCGGTTGAGGATGGAGAAAGTTGGAGTAAGCAGGGAGAAAAGAGCACAAGGGGATTTTGTATATATATACAATATCATGTAGGTATGTTCGTTCCGTATGGGTTTCGTGTACTCCTCGGTTTGGTAGGATTATTGAGGGCATCAAGTATTCCAAGTTCTTTTTGCTTGGGTATCATTATTGCTACTGCGGCAAGCGATCAATATATACGACAAGAAGGTTGCATGTGAGTAGATGTGGAGTAAATAGTTGTGTATATATTGGATGGGAAAGTAGGTCCTCCAGTAGGTCTCCAGTAGAAATTTCTTTATTCTTGAATGGAGTGCTTCCATAGCAGCAGGCTACATGTTCAGTAGAGTAGTAGCTCGGTTTCCCTGGTGTTATATAAGCCTTGAAACCGGAGTGGGAGTATTATACATGAAATACCCGCTGATGAATCTCAAGTGAAAGTCTGCTGTTATAGCTGCTACTGAATTTTCGGGAATCTCTGTCTCAATGCTTCCATAGTATAGGAGTTCCAGGAGTTTCGAGTTCTATTCCAGGAGTTTTGAGTTCCATTCCGGGAGTTCCAGTAGGAGCAGCGGGACATATAGAGAAGAGTGAGAATAGCAGTTTATACATGTATAGGACTCTGGGTATTCATACAATAAGAAGTTTATGACGTGATCAACTGATTCTGGAACTGTCGTTGGCGGCTGGACCACTACTACAGAATCACATATTTAAATGCATAGTTTATATATTCTATACTATTTTTAGCACTACCTCGCCGGCAACAGATAATAAAAGAACATGTTTTTTAGTAGCTCCGTAACTTCTTGTAATTTTGCAGTATTCCGTCTTTGGGGTATAATCTGCAGGGAAATATGTCGATGGTAATTGTTCACAGCTAAAATATAATCCAAAGGGATTCAAAACGAACATGCATATAATAAGTTTTTATTCCTTTGAAAAAGCCACTTTCATGGTATATAACTTTAGGGGCATTAAACGCTTAGATTATAATCGAATAATTTCTAACAGTAGTTATTAGTAATTATTCCGTAAATTATTAGAGCTGAATTCATTAATGTCGAATTTTTTTTAAGTAATATCATATACAAAATGGATCTCACAGTGTGAATGGAAGGGTAAATTATTTAAAATGACCATTCAACTCATTTGTTCTTCGGAGTATTTGGCCATCCAATCTGGTGCTATGGTGCCGATTTTCTCTATTATCTGGTTCACATCATAGCAGAGAGATTGAATTTGTTTGTCCCAGTAAGGTAAGCATTCCCGGGCTTCAAAATAAACGATGGACTTAATCTGATCTACGTATCCGGACATGCGACCCTCAGTTATCATCTGTGAAGCTATCTTCTCAGCCTTGTCCTGCGGTATCTCTAGAAGGGCTCCAAGCTCTGAGAATAGAATATTGTTGTACAGCTTACTTGCGGCGAGTAAATTGTGTTCTACGACGGCTCGTTCTAAGATTGTTGAACCTAAATGAATAAATGTCAGGAATTATTTTTTGGAGGAGTAAAAAATATATGTGTTCTATAATTTATTATTCTATATTATTTTATTAGATTGTCATACCATCTGCTGTCATTGCTTTCTGGTGTGGCTGTAAAAGATGTCCAAAATCAATCAGCTCCGCTTTACGAATGATCCTTTCCAAGTACATCTTTTCAAGAATTCCGAAGGCCGGTAAGTTTTGGCATCTCTCATCTTTGAAGAGTGTTCCTAACATTCGGCTTCGTTGTTGTCCGGCGGGTGCTAGAACGGTGCAAATTAATGCGTTGCGTAGAGCAGTCAGTCTCTCCTCCTCGGCAATAATTGGACGATATGACAATTCATTGTATCGCTGGGCAGCTTCAATGAACTTACGCCGGAAGTCCAATACTCGGGCGTAACATACTTTATACATTACTTGAAGTTCCTCACTTTTGGACTCATTCTGAAGAAAAAAATAAAATTAATGTGAAAACGATTAAATAATTTAGACTACCGTAATGAGATTATTTCTAGTGCTCTGAAATACTGTACTAATTTAAGTAATTATAATTTACTTGAAGTAACGAAGCACGGTTGATATACGCTTCAGCCTGCACTGCATCATCATCTTCCAAGTAGAGACGAGCAATTTTTAAGTAGGTTTCCAGTTTATACTCAACAGAGTATTGTCTGAAAGTTAGAAACCAATTTTAGTTTCAGCTAATTTCAATTACTTAAATTCAATTAAAATTAAAAACGTAACATAAATTAGTAGTACTTCTGGCCAGTTTCAAGGGGAATACCAGTCAACACGGCTGCTGCATCCCTCCATTGTTGCTGACCTTCATAAATGGTAGCCAAATGCTGGCGGATCGTGGCAACTTGTTCCTCGAATGAAATAACTCTTGGATGGACCTTATAAAAAAGAATTTATAATCATAAATATATATATAGGTAAAATACTATAATATAAAAATTCATTAGTAAACGCATTGCATTCCATATTTCGCTTTCACTATATAAACAAACCGACCTTTTCCAAAGCGTAGTGAGCAACTTGTTTTGAAACTTCATCCGGAACTTTGGTCAACAAGGTTGCCACATCCGACAATATCAGCCGTGAGACGACGAGTGAGACGTTTTCATTAACCACTGCAATCATCCGAAACAATTAATTAAAATCATTATAACTGATATTGTTTTGGAGGCTGAAAAAGTGAAAATAAAAATTATATAAATATAAATTACACATACTTTGGTCTACAAGCGCTTGAAGGCTTTCTGTCGTATCCTGTGCTGGACCAGCTGCAATTCCTTCCAGGATCACCCGATATCTGTCCGCCTGGTCTTTATGGGATCCTCCAGTAGATCCGGTTCCGGCTACGCTTGCCAATTGCTGACGTACGCTTGCTAAATCAGCCATTCCTATAGAATTATTTTAAAAATTTATTAATACAAAAATCATTTACAATTATTTTAATAAGCCTTTAAGGTTAAATGAAATGCTAACCGTTGACCGTAATTTAATGCAAATACTTCTAACGACTTCACACGCTGTATTACAAAAAACTGACAAAACGTTCAACTCTTTATTTTATTTTTATATTTATCTTAACCACGCCAGTTAATGACAATTGTTTCCGAAAATGACGTTGATTTTACTTCTCTGAAATTAAAAATTACTAATTCTCTTTACAAAACTGGAAATTGCTTCTTTCCTTTTCCCCTCTTGGAAAGACAGAAGTTTGTTTATTTTTGCCGAAATTATTTTTTAAATCAGCCGCGCTTTCAATTTTAAGCTGGAGAAGGCGCGTGAGTTTGAAGTGCGGCTACTTTATTTAATTGATGGAGTTTGAATTGCTTGACTAGTAAATCTAATCTTGACTATCAATTCCTAAAAAAAATTGACAATTTGTATTAAATTGATAAATAATTAATTTGATTAAATAATCGTTTTAATTTTTAAATTGAGAAACATTTTAAAAATCTGATTTTGAAAATGATTACACCATCAGTTCCAGACTACGGCCCTGACTCCGGGGGGAGACTAAAGGTGAAATATTTTTTGTACAATCTCAATTGTTTACATATAAGTTTTTCCTGATGATAATAAATTGAATGATTTTTATAATAGGTTTTTAATTCATTTTTTACTTCTATATAAATTTCCAGGGAGTCACAATAGTGAAGCCGATTGTCGTCGGGAACATTGCAAAGTATTTCGGGAAGAAGCGGGAAGAAGACGGACATACTCATCAATGGACGGTCTACCTGAAGCCCTATCTGAACGAAGATTATTCAATATTTATAAAGAAAGTTCATTTTAAACTCCATGACAGTTATACGAATCCGAACCGGATCTTAACGAAACCACCCTACGAAGTCACGGAGACGGGTTGGGGAGAATTCGAAGTTGTCATCAAGATTCATTTTGTTGATCCGATTGAGAGGCCTGTATGTGAAAATAAGAATTTCCGTCCCTATATTTTATTTTCATATTTTAAGTATTCCATGTAGCTACTATTTGGAAAGTCTTTCAATTATAGTTGGTATATAATGTTCTTGTGTATTTTTTCTTAGGTGACAATATATCATATTCTCAAATTATTCCAACCCGGGACAGACCACAACACTCCAACTGTGGTAAAGAAAAACCTCGTTTCAGAATTTTACGATGAGATAGTTTTCCAGGAGCCAACTCTATTAAACAAGGCATTAATTGACGGGATCAAGCCCATTTCCGGACCTGGCTGGAAGCATGAGGTTGACTGTAAGTTATTTTTAATCCGTCATTACTTAGATTTTATTTTATGTCCCGTATTTAATGCCAGTCTATTCGTCAACTTCTATTTAATTATACTAAAATCAATACTTTTTCACCTGACTCTGAGGAGTAGCAGAACAAAGTGATTAATTTTATTCTCATTACCGTCATCTCTTTATTCCTATTCTGTAGTTGAAGACAAGAAGAAAACTTCCTTAGTAGCTATAACGGACGCCCGGGGGAAGGTCAAAGTAGAAATTCAGGACCTGAAAGAAAAGTTGAAAACTGCCAAGGAAACTATTGCTGCATTGAAGGAAGCTGTAGCCAATGTTCAGCGTGAAGGTCTCGAAGGGCCCTCAACTGTCCCCAAAAGCAAAGCCGTCACATCCGAGCCCGTGGCTGGGACGAGCAAATCTTTAATGTCTTGATATTTTGTCTTTCATCTTGTATAAGTATATATAAACAAACAATAATTTGACTTACGAAAATAATTACTGTATTTATACATACACCTATGTTTTGTTTCCGATCTTTGACTGTATATCCAATATTTGTATATCGTCTCCAAGAGTATTTTTATACATATTATATACTGTAGTCTCTATAAAGCAATGTTAGTCTAGTAATCCTATAATTGATAATGGCTAAACTATTTAAGAACTTGAAAAACAAACCATAATTAACTCTAGTACTACTAGTGATACTTTATCCATAAATATCTAGATTCCATTTTAGTTTTACTTTTAGGGTACTCCCAATGTCCCAATACATAGTTAACATGTTAAGTTCGTTTTGTTATATTGCTAACTGACTAGAAATTTTAGAAAATATAATGCAAATATAAATATAAGAATATACATATACACTTGTACAGTATTCCTGAATATTTTTCAGAAAATTAAATCTCTATATTGTTAGCAAATTAAATCTAAAATATTATTCAGTTAATTAAATCTGGTACTAATACTAAAATCAAACCTGATACAATTTGCTAATTACATCTGATACTAATACTAAAATTAAATCTGATACTAATACTAAAATTAAATCTGATACTAATACTAAAATTAAATCTGATACAATTTGCTAATTAAATCATACACTAATAGTGTATTGAATCTGATCAATCTGATATGCTAATAGCAAATTAAGACTTGCTTGATCTCTAAATTAAAAACAACGTCGGTTATCATCCGGTTAAATCATTAAGGTCATAAAAATCCCGGAATTAAGATGCAGGGACATTGAAGGTGAAAACGACTAAAATTAGTCATCGGGAACTTGCTACAAGCATAGATCTCTAAACATGTGCGCCATGTAATTCTGCGGCGGTGAACGCCAAAACTGAAAGCGGGGTTGATGGAATAAAGAAGAAAGAAAGGATCAAGTCTCCTCTCCACAGCTCTTGAAAAAACGTCGAGTTGTGGAGGGAAAGCGATTTTGCTTTTGGCTCGCTTTTTCCTGAACATTCTTGGTTTGGTCGTCGTGCTGCTGACGAAGAGCAAGCTTCAACTCTCTTTTTGTGCGCTCTTTTTGCCTTTTGCCTCAGTCGCTCGTCCGCACAGCCACTAAAGTCTCCCTCCGACTCCAAAGTTCTAAAGTTTCCCTTCCGAGGACTGACGCTCTTCTTGTTGTTACTCTTTTATAAATTCCACTGAATTTAATTCAATTTAATTTAAAAAAAATACAACGTGACCTCTCCATAATCATCATTAAGTTTTTGACTTTAAATAAACGAGGAAAGACCGGTCCGATTTTAAATACGCTCGGACGGAAGTATCGCAATAATTATTTCGGAATTATTTAATAATAGCGTTTACATCTTCATCAGCAAGACTTTTGCGGCTTATTTAGTTGAAAATTCTTTTAACAGGTAAATAAAGTTTTATCTAAATATTTTCTGTGCACTTTTAATTAATACAAGTTATTATTCTAATTTAGCTTGGATTGGGTTGGATTTGTACTTTTTTGGCACGCTACTACTAAACTATATAGAGATAGTTTTTTAAATATTTTGGTCCCCCGTGGAATACTTAATTTATTATATTTTTGGATTTTAATATATATGGGAATATCCTGGGTCATCATATGAGGTCATGTCATATATCATGGGCTTCTGTTACATTCTACAGTTCATCCTTCGTAATTAAAATGGCGATCATAAAAAGCATGAGTTTTGAGTAAAATTCACGAACCCTGTCTTCTTTTTAATCAACCGGTCGTTGGGGAAATGTGTAATAATTGATAATTAAAAAATTAATTATTATGGGTCATTTTCCGGTCTATTGCCATGTTGATTAGCATGCTTTTGAATGCTTGCATTTGATTTCTAGGATTAATTATAAATTAATTATGAATTAAAGGAATTATTTTAAGTATGAAAAGATAGTATTTTAATTTTAAGTTTATTTTACTGAAGGTAATGAACTTGAAGTGGCACTTGGCGGCATTGTGTGAGAAAAGAAATATGAGTATTTTGTAATATGGGAATATTCTTTGCGAAAGGTTCATTAGCATGGGTAAATACTTTTTGGAATCTCTAATGTATGTCAAAGCTGATGGTAAAGGGGATTTAGGTTTTATTTGGTTTATTCCAATGAACAGGAAATTTTAAGGGAGATAAAATCATGAGAATACTTTAAGATTAAAGTTTGCATGGCATGTTAAATTAGGAGACCAAGTTAGGTTTATTCAAGTATACGTCACGTTTGTAGATTGTAGGTTCCATGTTTGCTGTTGATGGAGGCATGAAAGGAGGTGGATTTTAGTGAGGAAAAGGATGATTAAAGAGGCATTTGAATAATTTAGTAGTATACATTTGAATTCTCGGGATGGTGATTTGAAAGAGCAACTTTTTAAAACTGCAGGCTGCCAGTGCCACTTATAGAGAAGTAAATATGGTTCAAGAGCAAGAGACCCCAACTGTAGAGGAAAAGATGACGGAGTCGCCGGTGAAAATTGCAGCAACTGCTGAGGAATCAACTGCTGAAACTACGGAGATGTCGGCATCCACGGATCGGCAGGAGAATATAAAGAAGGCTTTAAATGCTTTAATTCAGGGGAAGCGGCATATGCTCATGAAGGATAATCTCCATGCCTGCTCCGCTTTGGGAGAGGCTTGTCGCTTATTTACCGAAGTTTATGGTCCGCTTGCCTGCGAGCATGCTGAAGCACATTTCTTCTACGGGAAAGCCCTCCTGGATCAGGCACGAGCTGAATTGGCCGTTTTCGAAGCTCCGGCTCCTGGAGCAGAGGAGACTAAATCTGATGAGGATACCGATGGAAGTGGAGAAGATGGGGAAGAAGAAGAAGAGGAGGAGGGGGAAGAGTCCGACAAGAAAGAAGAAGGGGAAGAGTCCGACAAGAAAGAAGAAGGGGAAGAGTCCGACAAGAAAGAAAAAGGTGAAGAGTCCGACAAGAAAGAAGAGAGTGAAGAGAAGAAGGATGATGCTAAAGCGGAATCAGATGAAGCTGTCAAGACCAGCAAAACACCGGAAACTGCCCAAGAAACTACATCTGCAGAAGAAGATTTGAATGCTCCTAGCCCGGTAGAACCTGAGTCCAATGGAAAAGCAGGCTCTTCTAGTGCTACAATGGAAGTGGACGATGAGAAGCCTTCGACGAGTAAAGGTGTTTCAGAAGATACAACTTTGGA
>JAQGAK010002574.1:0-19482 GCA_034696945.1 Lipothrix lubbocki
CTTGTCACCCTAGGGAAAAATTCCGGGGTGACAGTGTCCCCATGTCACCCTGGATGTTACGGGCCTGATCCCAGCAATCGCTTTTGTAAAAACGTACATTTTACCATTTTATTTTTTAAAGAAGTATTTAAATATGAAATTTTCCAGCCATTTTTGTTGAACAATTTAAACATAAATCAGCATTACTTACTTGCCTTTTCAATTTATGTATGTACTACTGTGTTTCTAAAAACTAAATAAATCAATTTTTTTAACTTTGAGGTAGAAATCTTGCAAGTAGATATTTCAGAAGAATGAATGATTTTACATTTTGTTATTTTATATGTCACATTATGATGAGTCACATTAACAAATTATATTATTACAATATATAATGTTAAAACTTTAAATAAATATATTGGTATCATTTTTTCATTTTACAATTTCTTCACACCGACAAAATTATAATTTTGTTAAATTTGGTATAGTCGTATAGTATAATTCTTTGGTTTGGATAAAAAATCATGAAATGAAAAAACTCGTTAGAATTGTCCTTTCTCACATCCGGTTCCAAGTAAGGAGGAATCATCACTCAAAGAAAACAATTTATTCGACATTTTGTTTCAAAGGGCGAAAACAATTATATCGAACCCAGTATTCACCAAATGGATTCAAAATTCCACATTTGATCTAATCGTTTATGACTACTACGGTTCAGATTATATGTATGCAATTGCTCATCAACCAAAATCAAAGGTGATTTTATTTCTTCCGTCAGGTTGTTATTTGCCTATGAATTTTGAATTGTGGGGCCTACCTATGGAGCCGTAGTCGGAATGTGTGGCTTTAAATAAATTTTGGTGGCTTCAAAGTTTTGTCTACAATGCTGTCAGTTTTTTCTTCCGTCAGGCACATCGCGTATATTAGGTATTACTTACCAAAGATTGAAGCCATTGCCAGGAATATATTAACATTTTATTTCTCTACTTCTTCTTATATAAAATTAGCTAAAAAGTTTGATCTGATTTTTGCCAACCAGCATTTTTCCCACATCTATCCATTTTCGTATCCGCCTTACGTAATTCTCATTGGAGGAATACATGTTATGGCGTCAAACGAAACTTTGTCCTTAAAAAGTTTGAGAATTCTGTACCTTTAAAAAATAATAAATAATACAATCAGCACGATAGATATAAAAATTAAAATATGTGTACTTTTAGGACTTTGTAGGAAGAATTTGTCCGCGACGGCGAAGACTTTGTTTTCATAAGTTTTGACTCTATCGTCCGCGTCTCTGCCTTGCACATGGAAATTCAGCAAACGAAGCACTGTCCGCATTTTCAAACACACATTTTCTTTGCAAATGGCAGGGAAATATTCCGAACAATTTACCTAAAAATAGTTTTGCAAACCATTGGTTTCCACAACAGGATATTTTAGGCATGCAAATATGTAAGTATTCAAATTAAAATAAATCAGAAAGTAATATTCCAATACATATAAACAATTGTCACCACAAGCAAAACGTGTGAACAAATACCTATCACTAAATCCTTTAGCACATCGCAAATGTAAGAGTTTTGTAACACATTGCGAAATGATGAGCATCCAGCAGGCAATATTTCATAAAGTTCATGTTGTGATCGTGCCGGGATTTGGAGATCAAACCTACAATGCTCAAGTTACACTTGAATTTGAGTAGGAACCAAACTGGAACTTTCAGACGTAACGAATGAAACTTTTCTGGAGTCATTCGACAGATCTTGGAAAATAACACGTAAAGGAGAGCATCTTGTCATGACCTGTACTAAATTATGGCCTTAAATGTATGGAACCAGTAAATAATAATTGTATTAGGTACGCCAAGAACATCAAAAAAGTATCGAAAAGATTTAGGGATCTACCAGTGTCGGCAGTTGATACCGCTGTTTGGTGGACGAAATACGTTGTTCGTCATAACACGGTTCGTTTGAAGTCCTACGGTTTTCGGCAAACCTTTTGGCAAAGACGCTCATTAGACTCTTAGTTTTTGGCGTTCACCACAACCCTTATTGCCACCACTTTTATTATAATAATAATTTCCATGGTTATATGGTCGATTTTACCATGATTATTAGGGGGAAATCCATTATGTAGTGATACATTAAGTGAAGACAGCCTGAAATATATTAAAGTACTGGCATTATAAAGACATATACTGACGTTACGTTTTTATGTATGTATTCTGTTTAACTATACATACGATACCACTCTATAATAACTTATATGACGTATTATAACATATATAAGTTATATTTTCATATAAAAAGTACAAGCGTGATTTCGGTTCGAGAATTTTAAGTAAATGTGGGAAAGCGTTGTCGATATCTGTCAGGAATTTGATTAACTAATGAGTATTAAACGAAATTTACTCAATTTTAAAATTGCCACGACATACAAACCGATGGTAAAGAATTATGTTTAAAGGGCACACATCGTTCTAACCTTTGGCTCTGGTACAAAATTAAAATATTGTGGGATTCACAATTAAGTCCCATGTTTAGTTTTTTAGGGTCAAAAACTATGATAAAGGAAAATGATAAAGGTTACTCACCCCGCTGTACATGCATCAACTACGTAAGCGATTGTAGTTTCTGGATTTGTAATGTTATTTTGGTAACACATTTAATTTAATTTGTGGATTCTTAAGCTAATTTTGAATATTAAAATTATAACTATAAAGTTCATGCTCACAGGTTATAGTATAAATGTGTGCTCGTAATCATTTATTCCTTACCTTAATTACATATATTAGTTAATATATGTACTAAATATTTAGTATAAATATGTATGTAACACCTTCAAAGTATAATACGCCTTCGTTTCGGTTAAGTACTAGGCTGGACAATTGATATTCTTGGTAATTTGGGCATCAAATAGTCTGTTTGAATTTTGTAACATGGTACGAGGAAAAAAAGTATTACTGATTTTTTACACATTTCCTAAATGTTTTAAATGGTGGAATTGGAATTTTACCATAATTAGATAATTTTAAGTCATTTCTTTAAAGCAATTTCAGTGGGTTCAGCGGGTTCAGTGGCTAATTCGTTCGCAAGTATCGACGGGGGTCGCTGGTACGACCCCTAAGCACCACTATTTAATTTCCGTGCCCTATTGTCTCCATATCTGTAGCGATGGTGTGTGGGTGGATGTAGAATGGTGATCTGTAGCACTTGTGTGAATCTGGTGTTAATTAGTGTAGTGTGGTGTAATCAATGCGGATATGAGCTGATACAGCATAGTGTATCAGTTGTCTCCGGTGAGCATGAGCGTCATGGCTTACAGCCCCTATCTCCACCAACACTGACACCTACATGCCAACTCCTTCACTTTCTCCCCTGTAGCTATTTCCTTGTACATATGTACCTTTATGTGTAGGTTCAGCGCTAGTAATCGTACCTACAGCAGGGTGTATGATTTTTTTGATTTTTTTTTTAAATCAAACAAATCTGATTTATTTGATTTAATTCATATTTTTGTTTATTTAAATCATATTGTTTTTTATTTAAATCATATTTTTTTTATTTAAATCAAATTTTTAAACAACACTTATTCAATGGCTAAAAGTATAACAAACCAGTAAAACTATTACGGAATTGTAAGAAACACTACAGTCCACTCCCGCTATAAGAGCACACTATAAAACTGCAAAAAAGTGCTCTTGTAACCAGATGCTGGTATAGCAAAACCACCCTTTTTAATTATTTTTAGGGCACTTTACAGCTTTTATTATATAATAATCAATATTTTTAAGTATTACATACCATAATCTAAGAGATATTGACGCCCAATTCAGTTTTAAATAGGTTAACTATGTATTTACATTTCTTAGAGATTTAACTATGTACACTGGACTCTCTCTATAAGAACACGCTAAAAATCAGCCAAAAAGTGACATTATAAAGAAAATCCCTTATAGAGAACACAAAATGCATGTCATAACATAGGGAACGGGTGTATTGGGTGTGCTACTATAAGGAGAGTTCCCTTATAAAGAGGTCCCTTATAGAAAGAGTCCAGTGTATATTATAATTTTCTTCCGCGATAATACTCTATTTTCAGTTACAACAGTAATGCAACCATTATAAGACATTAACATCATGCATTAAGTATTTTATTGTCGTACATCTATTGTACCTTTTTGACTCTATGGAAAGTTTACCCACTTGCAGCCCAAAATACCTTTCTAAATAAATATTCTCATTGGCAAACTACTAGAAGCAAGATAATAATAATATAAGTGGAGTCTCGAAATAGATAATATAGAACTTGCCCGACACCGTAATTTCCTTTCTAAAAAAATTTTTTTCTGCCCCACTTCCATACTCTCTCACTATTGTTTTACGTATATGTTAGGGTTGTCACTGTGGAAGATTAGTGAAGATTTACGGTGATTTTGTTATTTCTAGCTAAAATAGGTAAACAGAATATCTGACAAAACCCAGTCATTAGTTTTGTATTTAAATTATAAAACTAACCTTATATAACAAAATAAAATACTCTAATTAAAACTGCACTCTAACGATGTGCAGCAGATCCAGACTGGACAACTTTTCGTACGCCAGTGAACAAGTATTCTCGAATCATTTGGTAAGAATTAAGTAAAGAGCGTTTTTGGTATGTAAAAAAAGTTTTTAATTTTTAATTTATTGTATTATTATTTACAATGGCCATAAATTTATTTTTTATTATTAAATTCAACCAAAACAAGCCATATTATTAGAAAATCGTCACGAAAAACATTCCCATTTAATAACGTTTTTAAATTCTACAATTTAAACATAATGAAAACCAGTTTTTACTATTACTAATTACCGGCAGCTGTTTGAAGAAATTGCATAATAAAAACGACGTTATTTGTGATAGAATACCGTTTTTTGTTACCACGCAGTTAGTCGGCCTGATTTCCAATGACCTGTCCACCCAAGATTTATTGCACGCCTCTTTAGTAAACTGGACCTGGTACAGGAAGTTTCGTTACGTTCTCAAACTTAACAAAACCAGGGAAGTCTCCATCAAGATTGATTCAGCAGCCAGCCGTTGCCGAGCTCTAAAAGAACTAAATGAGAGCATGACAAATTTTTTTGAGGAAATCCATTTCAATGGAATTCATCAGGAGTACAAGGTTGTCAAGGCGGGTTATCGAACTAGTGGCCCAGCCTGCATGGACTGCCTGATTAATCCGAATGGCAATCCAGTCCATCTGACTGAAGGTGAGGGTTCTGAAGTAGCAGATCTGGACAAATTGTACGGAAATATTTTGGCCAAAATCAAATTTAAATACATTCGATTTGAAACGTCTTTGGACGTGACGTGTCCTTTTGCTCAGTTTATGAAGCGAGTGGTTCGAGACAATGCCAGTTCTGTGGTTGAGATGCAATTAAAGCGCTCTTCGAATACCTCAGATTACGTTCAGTCCTGCGAATATTTCCTTGACACTCGTAATCAAAAAGATGATTCAATTCCTGTATTTCCCAAACTACAAATTTTGGGAATTCATAAGATTGGACAACGCCAGCCATTGATCGCTCCATCCTTGCAGACAGTGGAGGATTTTTTCTATAGCACATTTATTCAATCCATTGTGCCGTCATTTAGGTTCTTCCCCTTCAGAACCTTAGTCAAGTTTGTTTTGGGATTTGAAGCGTCCCGGACTAAAGGGGAATTGGAATTTTTCCAATGTTTCAAGCCCAACGCTCAAGAAGTGAAGATCAGTTTCCCGAAAGGCCACGAAAGTGGATCCGAAGAGCTTCGCCTTAATGTTTTCAAACTTGGGGAAATCTGTTCAGCTAGTTTAATTTCATTGTGGTGCCCAATGTCGTACTTTTTGGCCTTTACTGGTATACGAATCAGTGATTCGTTATTGCCCAATAACACCAACATCTTCCTCAGGCTACAAGAATTAAGATTGTATGGTCAAATGAATACGGACATTTTGGACGGGATTCTGTCATCTGTAGATGGAACCACTAATGCTTTTCCTCAGCTGGACAAACTATATTTGAATTATTCAGAAGGGCCCGGGTCTACTAATGAGTTCAAGAGGAAACTCCGTACACCACGTGCTTTCCCCGGAGTGACGTTCTTACATTTTAATGTACAGGGCGCTGTGTCGGATTTGACTGTCCAAGTCCTGAAAGCATTCAAACAGCTGCGCCATCTCTCGCTGGGTTTTGACTTGAACGCTTTGGAGTCCTTTGGTTACATAGTAAAGGGGATTTCCCATTTGAAACAGCTGGATGAAGTGAGTCTTTTTTGGAATTCAGTTACACGCGTCAATGATGTTGCGAACCATCCTAACCAAAATTGCATGAACGACGACGAGACGCATCATGTTTCTGCGGTAAAATTGGGAGACGCCAGCCCCATCTCAACTTTCTTCACCTGTGTTCTCCAACAAAAAGGTAACTTTGCTTGCATGCTTCGGAGACTCATTTTAACGGTTTAATGTATATTAGCACATTTGTTGCAATACCAAATACCGTTTTAAAGTGTTCTTGCCTTTTTTGTATGCTAATCATAATATATTACTTTTTTAAATTTATCCAGTCTGCTTATTATAATAATCAATGTGTGATATGTGCACGGATTTAGGGATTCACAGGCTTAATTTTGGAAGTGACCACCAACCTGGTTGTGATTTGGAAATTATGAACGAATTTCTCACTCAACGCAATGCGGTTTGGATACGCGAGATGAATCCGAAACTAATCCTCCATTTGGAAGTTATAGTAGCAACTACGCCTACACAAGATTATTTAGCGGGCCCTGAATGTAAGTGACCTAACTGTGTGATCATATTAAGGATTTAGGTGCAACGTCGGTTAACGCCCGCATATATTTTATACAAATAAAAAGCATTTAATTTTACGCTCTGATATCACAACGCACTTAAAAGATGAACGTTGGAGTTATATGTAGAACTGTGGGAGTTAACCTGTTTTGCAATTAAGTAAAACGTCTTTGAGAGAAAATTGAAAGAAATGTCTTGCACTTCAAGTAGAGATACCACATATAACGCATGATTTTCAACTGAAATATGTACTAAACAATTAGATTACATGTGCGTATTATGTATTGTTTATAGGTTTGGACGACTTGAAGAATTGCATCAAAATTAAAAAATTCCTCAGTGTGGCAAATGAAGATAAAACGAAAGTGCTCCGCACTTGGGACTTGGCATTTATAGAAATGGATAACGAGGATCCAAATGTTGGAGCATGGGACGATAGGCTCGTTTCTGATGACGCTGGAGCAAAGTCAATAATTCAAATAAATCGATGATATTGACATTTTTATTCTGCAAAATGTATGTACGTCTCAATACGATAACATATAATTACAGGCTGCTTATAAGCAATTGTTTTAGTGAATAATTTTGTTCTTTAGTTGATTATTGTACATATATACGCGTATAATAGTAATGAAATGTAATAACTAATAATATTATTTAACTATAGTTACTGCCTGCCGCATATAATTTCCATGAAATTCAATGCATTTCCATGCTAATTTTTTGCGTTATAAAATTTGCACCGGTTGTCCATTGAGCTAATCAAAGCATCCAAGTAAAATCCGTAGCACGAACTTTCAAACAGTACGAAGTAAAACAAGGCCAAAGTAAATGCTCTGCTGAATACATAAGGCGCTGAATTTCACGAGAAAAATTGATTTTTCAAAACGGCCAAATTTTTAAAGCTATATATAGCTATAGAAACTAGTTATTATGTAGCCACTAGCTTTAAGCCCGTGCTCTGCACGGAAAACAATGATTGGTCGTTAAGTTGCAATATTATGTATAGCGCGAGCGTTTGAAATTTTACATAGACTTATGGCGAATATTTGTATAGTCATTAATTTTTCTCGACTATTTCCATGTGACTGTTTGTCTGTAGGATTTGAAGGAATGTACTATAATGCTGTAAACTAACCATAAGTCCTAAATGCATTTCTAAATAAATGAGTTTCTTTATTTACAAACTAATAAAAGCCTGAAAAGGAAAAGGAAAAAAGCCTTAAAATAGATAAATGACAATAAAACCTGCTAGATACTCTGAAATTTTCTTTCTAAAATGACAATTTCCGATAAAACTTCCCCATTCTTTCACTATCTTTTTACATATACATATGTACATAGGAATTTGGGTTGCACGGGACGCTAATAGCCACGTCTCTGATTACGACGACCAGACGAGCCAATAATTTATCATGGACAATTGCTCTAATAATTGTCCTTTAAATAATTAGTTCTTACAATAAAATATTATTAGAAATCGTTTTTTGTTCCTCGCTAGTTAGTTGCCCTGATATACAATGATCTGACCACCCAAGATTCGTTTGCAGTAAACGGGAACTGGTACAGGAAATTTTGCGACAATCTGAACAAACGAAGTAAAATCCGGGAAGTCTCCATCCGGATTGATTCCGTTGCCAGTCGTTGCTCTTCTCCACCTTGAATCATCTTTTGCCTGGAAATAAAAGCATAAAGTAAACATTAACAAGTTACCGTGATAACGCCCTTAAATTTGTAAAGCATAAATTGGAAAAACATGAGGCGGGCTACGTTGAAGATCATCCAAGGGACATTGCGGATGCGTACGAGGATAATGTCCGAAAAACCACAGGAATTTACTCCACTTTCCACCCCAGCTCAACTACCGCCTTTGGACTTTATCCGAAATGTTTGTCGGAGAAATGGACGCCGCCAGTAAAGCATTCCAATAGATAGTTGCATATTATGTTAATTACCCAGATGTGCAGAGGAAGCGAAGAAATCGACTTGGTCATTGGTCGGGATCGATTACCGTCTTTGGCTGACCGACCCTCCATGAATTACACGGACGCTGTCATCCACGAAGTCCTTAGGCATTGCTCCGGAAACGTTTTAGGCTCGCCTGCTCGAGCACTCGTGGATGTGGAATTCCATGGTTACGTCATCCCTAAAGCTGCAGCGTGGTGATTGCAAACTGGTATTGTTGCAATCAGGAGAAGAACGTCTGGGGGTATCCGGAAAATTTCCATCCGGAGCATTTCCTGGACAGTCAAAGGAAATTCGTTTCATCAAAAGCATTCGTATCTTTTAGTCTTGGGAAACAATCTTGTCCCGGGGAAAGTTTCAACTAATTAACTTATTCAACTATTTTTACTGATTACTTATATGTTCCATCAATTTACTCTCCGTTGCGGAGACGTAAACGATCAGCCAACCTCGGAACCCAATTCCGGCATTGGCTTGTTCCCACAACCATTTGGAATTATATTTAAGGAACCAAGTGTTGTTCAGCAATGATGTTATTATTAGTTCCTGCAAGTAAATTAATTATAGTTTAATAAATTTGAGCATTTTTATCGTTAATTTTAACTTTTTGGAACTATCCGAGGGATTTCAAGCGATTTGGCAGAAACAAAACAAAAACAATTAAAGGTTTCACATGAAAAGGTGGAAATGGGACACAAAATATTCAAAATTTAACAAATAATGTAACAAAAAATATTCTAAATTTAGCAAAACATATTCTAAATTTAACAAAAAATATTCTAAATTTAACAAAAAATATTCTAAATTTAACAAATAATGTAACAAAAAATATTCAAAATTTAACAAAAAATATTCAAAATTTAACAAAAAATATTCAAAATTTAACAAAAAATATTCAAAATTTAACAAAAAGTATTTAAAACAAAAAAATATATTCAAAATGTAACAAAAAATATTCAAAATTTAACAAAAAATATTTAAAATTTAACAAAACATATTAAAAATTTAACAAAAAATATTTAAAACAAAACAATATATTTAAAATGTAACAAAATATATTTAAAATTTAACAAAATATATATTCAAAATGTAACAAAATATATTTAAAATTTAATAAAATATATATTTAAAATTCAACTACAAATGTTCAAAATTTGACGTTGAGCAAACATTCTGCTCGTTGCTAAGAAATTAAAATAAAATTTAGAGTAATATTAAAAACAATAACTAAAGCAACCAAAGGAGTAGTTTTCTTGTTCACATAACAATCCTAAACAAATACACGCAAAAGCCAACGAGATTCTAAAGTCATTTTAAGCTGCACTCGTTCCCGCTGAAATTCAATTCAAACAAATTCGTTTCAAATTCAAAGTATTCTCAGAGAGCACCGCCTTGATGTTTTTAAGCTTGGAACAATCTGCTCAACTAGTTTAACTTCAATGTGGTGCCCGGTTTCGTACTTTTTGGCTGATGCTACTTTAGGAATAAGAGATTCATTATTACCCAGCAACAACAACATCTTCTTCAGGCTCAAAAAATTAAAATTGTCTGGTCAAATACCGCCATATTAGATTGGATTCTGTCATCTGCAGATGGAACCACTAATGCTTTTTCTCAGCTGAACAAATTATATTTGAATTATTCAGAAGGGCCCGGGTCTACTTATAAGTTCAAGGACTCAGTTCACGCGTTTTTCTCGGGGTTAAATTCTTACAAATAATTGTTCTAGGCACTGTCTTGGATTGACTGTACAGATCCCACAGGCTTTCAAACAGCTATTCCGATTTGAAACAGTTGGATGACGTCAGTCTTCTTTTGGATGCGGGTCTACCCAGTAATCTATCAGCGTGGTATTCAAAACCAATATAGCTTTAATTATCCCAAGCTATTATTCAAATTTACAGCAAATATGCGTCATTTTGATCGATACCTTTATTGAAACCGTAGAATTTTTGATATCAAATAATCCATCTCATCTGGCTGGAGGTTGCATGTATGTACGAAGTTTCAGCAAAATTGGATGAATTTATAAAAAACCCGGGTAACTCGGAAAAAATTGTCAAATTTTTAAAATATTTCATGCCATATTCCTTGATGTCACATGTAGTAAGTTTCAGCAAAATCAAGAATTTAAAAAAAAAACCGGGTAACTCCGAACCTACTACACCGACTTTTCTCATCTGGAGCACAGCTTAATGTCTTCATATAAGGAATAACATGCTACAGTTCAGAACATCACTAGTAAAGTGTTATCTGATTTACAAAACAATACAAAACATTAAAACCCGGTTAGTACCGAAACGGTTTGACTGATTCAGCTCATCTTCTAATTTGTTCATTGCTTGTACGTGAAAACTATGTGTACTACGTTTGAACTAAATCAGATGACGGGTTTTTGAGGTATCATGCAAGCAGACGTACGGACGTGCACTAATACATGAGGGGCCGCCCCCGGAGGCGCTGCCCCTAACAACGTGGGAATATAATGACTTTGTATGTACAACACATTCTACACAAATTGTTAAAATTAATTTTTGACACAAAATATATAAATATCTGGCGTCATTTCAAAATTCCCTTGAATGCGAAAATATAGCGCCGAAACCATTTCTTCGAGAAGTGTTTCAATCTCTGCGTTTTAAAAATTAACCATGCAATTATTTAGCAACGGCTACCATTTAAACTTGCAGCAAATATAATAACTTTAACAGTAAATACTGCCAGTATATCAATGAATTTGCAGTAAATTTATGAATCAACAGTAAATCCATGAAATCACCAGTAAATCTATGAAATCCCCAGTAAATCCATGAAATCCCCAGTAAATCCATAAAATCACCAGTAAATTCATGAAATCGCCTTAAAATTTAGGAAATCGCTAGTAGATTCGTTAAATCATGAGTAAATTTAAAAAACCATCACTAAATTGATGAAATGGTCTGTAAATACTCAAGTTCCAGAAGTATTTTTGTAAGTCGTGTAAATTTTTAACGTTTACACAAAAATTGTAATAATTGTTATAAATAATGTAATTTTTACATTTTGGTGATTAAATACTTAATTTAATTTATTTTTATTGAATGAAATATTAAATAATAATTGAATTAATTATTAAATAATTATAGTTCGAATCCGCCTGACGAAGGATAATGTTTTTATCCGAAAGCTTGCTAATTATGCGAATAAATTCCGTATTATTTGCTTAAACTGAATCACTTAAGCCAAGATAAAATGAATAATACATAATTATAAAATTCTATAATTATATAATTAATAATAAATAGTTATTACATAAATAAATTATTAATTAATAGTTATTAAATAAATTATCTGATAATTAAATTACTTGATTAATGTGTAAATTAAACTACAGCTGTGATTGCCTTATTATCTTATTTCAGGCATATGGCAGATGTCAGACATGTCTAGCCTGATATTTGGTACCAGAGTTTGCCTGATATTTAAAATTGCGCGCATAGCGCGCAAGGATAATTGTAATGAAAGAATAAATTACTATTAAAATTATTAATTAAATATTTGTTAAATTTATTATTACACGATAGTTTTATACTTAATTAATAGTCATTAAGTTAAAATGGCTGTCCTGCTTACACAATGAATGGATAATCGATAAATTAATCAAAATACATGACTGATAAAATCATTAATTTTCTACTGATATTTTGGTGATTTTTGAAGATTTTATTGATTTTCAATGGATTTTATTGATTTTTAGGGGATTTTTTGAATTTACACGTGATTTTATGAATTTACTGGCGATTTCATGGATTTACTGTATATTCATGAATTTACTGTTGATTTTACAAATTTGCTGTTAATTTCATAAATTTGCTGTAGATTCATGAATTTACTGTTGATTCATGAATTTACTGCTAACTTTGTATATTTTACTGTTAGTATATTTACTGGTGATTTCCCTCATATTGACTGGGGGTTTAAATATATCCCCAAAACAATTGTAAATTAGTGGAGATATTCCACGTTGCACTTAAAATGATGATACGCCAGTTCTTGTCTCATAGTTGATTGTCATAATCACTTAAATCTCCTAGCCAATGTGAACGTGGTCCATCTGAACTGGATCCCGGGTCATGATGGTAAAATCTTCCGCCCGCGACCCCAAGGGGCCGACGAGTGAGGTCCCTCCGGTGGCCCCTTCTCCAACTACCGCTATTCAGTAGCCAAAGCCCCATGCAGCATATGTCAATGAAAACGTTTTGGTCAACTGCACTCACATATATGCCATACTGTAGTATAGATATTGAAAACGTTTTGGTCAGCAGCACTCACATATATGCCATACTGTAGTATAGATATTGAAAACGTTTTGGTCAACAGCACTCACATATATGCCATACTGTAGTATAGATATTGAAAACGTTTTGGTATCCCACGATCTCGGTTTAATGCCAGTCTAGCTTCTTTACACAACCTTTCATATTCCTTAACTTATGTCGTAGATCGATTTTATGCTGCCCATCTGCGCATTCAAATTTCATTTTCAATGTTTTGCACGTATTACTAGTACGAGGTTGTTCTATTGCCAAATCCTTTTCTCAATTCAACAACGTTCGATCTACTGGTTAGCGACGCCCTCCACGCGTCGCTGTTTACTCGACCTTAGTATCTTAACTGCTAAATTTAAAGTGGGGTGTTACACACAGACGTTACGGAATGACCAAATTGATAGTAGTATGATGGTTTTCTTTTAACGGGGTGTTTCGCATATGAAACTTCGCACGTTTAGCGGATTCTTGGGTCCGTTTGGACGATTTTCATGAAGGCCTTTATTGTTTCTTGGGAATGTTCCACCTTTTTTTATTCTTTTCTAAATTCTATCAATTGAATCCGCCGAAACTCCGACTGTGTTTATGAAAGTTGCTTTGCAAACTGTCATTCGTCGCCCATTACGCCGGAGAGAATATTCCCATTTAACTTTTTGTTAGATTCGCTATCATAGGTAATGCAAAAAAAACTATCTAAACGTTTTTTTCATCTGAAGTCATTCCTTTACACGTATCTCGAAAGCTCTGCTCATAACTAAAGTGACCATATTTTGCTGACCAAAGCAGATGACATTTTTGCAAAAATGTTATTAATCACTTCAACGCATGAAAATACAAACAAAATTATTCATATCTAAAATTTGTAATTTCCATCCTGGCCTGCAATATATCCCTGGTACTTTCAAAATTCCCATGGTAACAAAAAAATTTAGTTCTTTGCAAAGATTTTTAACTTTCAAAATGCTGGACAAAAACGGCATTAACGGAGGGGCGTAGGCATTGTTGGCAAAATGTGCAAATTGTAAACGTGGCGTTTTTTTAAATGGCATCATATTTACCCCAACGTTTTATTTTACGTTATTGGATCGATTTTTGGGCACAGCATTTTTAAAAGGGCTCGCAGAAATAGGGCGTTATAATTTTTCCAACACTTGTTTTAGTCTTTCTCTATTAAGGAACCAAAGTAGTAACATCAGCTTTGTAACAAAATTTTTATAAGTAAGGTATTTGATAAATAAATAAAAAATCATCGCTTCGTGATAATTTGGGACTTGTGAGGAGGGGCGGCGGCAGCATTCGGCGGTATTCTCCAGAGAAGACATATACACAAAGTTGTGATAAACATATTTTAAAGCGCTGCATTACCCAACAGTAAAACATTTTATTTTACTGTAACTCGTCCACGCTTCGTTGAGATATGCTGCTGACGGTCGTACAAACATAGGGACAAAAGGAATTTCAAAAGCGGAGCTGAGACGACCCCTAATTAAATACATGGATTATTATGGGCATATGTATTATGTGTTTATTTAAGAGTTATCTTAGAAATCGCAAAAACTTACTAATTTTGATATTTTCTTACAAGACTACGCAGGGGATTTCAACCAAAAAATAGGTATGGTGATAATGTCCCCAAAAATGTGTGTACAAAGTATGACTGTATTCCCTATTTTACTTTTGGGGTTTTTAGGTGTATTAAAAATTTAACTTCAAATTCCAAAATTTTGAATTTTTTTTTGAAAAAGCCACCCACTCGATTATGGTAAATTTCGACACATCTTACAAGGTTTCCAAGAAACACCTAGACAAATTTTTGTTGAAATTCCTTTGCTTGTTCAAGAGTTGAGTGAAATCTAAAATTTCAAAATTTTGATATTTTTTTTCAAAAAAATTACTGGACCGATTTTGCCCAATTTCAATACCGACCTTGATTGTGACCCAAAGAGTAACTACATAAAATTCGGTCTATGCGTTCTTAAGATATCCTGTCGCCGGACGTACGGATGTACGGACAACGGTCATTCTATGAGGGGCGCTGACGCCGCTCTAAAAACTGGTAGAAAAGCAAAACTTACTTAATGCCGATTGTGCGTACTATGTCAAAAATGCCTTTGGGAATAATGAGCAATATGCTCTCTCCTGTAAAATGCATAAAACTTTACGGATTTTGAAAATGCCTTATTTGCTTGCTCAGTGCCTAAAACCACATGACAAATTGAAACGATTGCTTGGAATAACCGCACAGTGTCTTTTTCCTAAAAATAGCGTATTTGTTGGCCAAATCAGGACAATTCAGATCTAGAGAGCAAGGTTGCAAATGGAGGGCTTCTTAGTAGCTGCAAAGTCGTAGTAGCTGACTGGTCAAAATATAGTGCAAGTACTTTATTTCAGAGGGGATCTGGTCACTTTACAACCAAACTCTTATTCTCATCATTTTAGTAAGCTATACCCTGCTTATAGAGTATACCCTGCTTTAAACAAATCGACTTTAGTAACTCCTTGATTGTCTTTTTTTTCTGATCCAAAATCGGATAATATTTGTAGTCATTCGATCATAACTTTCATAACATGAAATAAAGTGTAGACTTTTAGGCTTATTACATGTCCGGTAGTCCGGTTACTTAAATCCGGACTACAACCGTTGGTCTCGGGATCCGACACCCAAAGCTCCTCAACTCAAACTAGAGTTTTTTCATTATTTTGTGTTCGGGATTTTCGGCTTTTGCTCCTGTGGACCTCGTTCACCCTCATGTTAACGTACTTAGGAGGGTTTTCTCCTCATCCCCAATGAGTTGGGAGGGGATCTGGACTATAAGCGTTGGCTTCGGGATCCGACACCCAAAGCTCCCCAACTCAAACCAGAGTTTTTGCATCATTTTGTGTTTAGGATTTTCGGTTTTTGCTCCTGTGTAGCTCGTTCAGCGTCATGTTCAAGCTCCTTGAAGCATATTAACAATTTTCCCGATAATTTTCTTTCAGCTGAAATTACTGATTGGATTGTGTAGGAATGAGTGTGAGCATGTTTGGATAACACGGCAACTTTGACAACTTTTGTCCCTCTGGGAGCTATTGTTGCCTTAGACTTAGTAGGCATTAAATAGTTAAATCTTGATTGCTCACTACTGTAAACGTTTGAAGCGCCAAATAAAGAAATTTGGTAATTCACTTTCTACACGAATTCGGGAGCACTTGCTATTATTGCATCTTCTCTTTCAGTCGGGTCAGTGAGTGATTTTGGTATTACAGTGAATTTGGTAACTTTCCTCTTATTCAATTTATATTTTGTCTTAAAATTCAAACACCACGTACGACTTGCTTTAAAATCTAAAAAGTTTTTTTTAAATCCAAAGCCCCAGCGTCGAAAATCGAGATCATGAACTATACAATGACACATTCTTGCTTCATCAAACTTTTCCTTCACCCTTAATTTAAACTTTTCACGGTTTGTTCCATTAAGTTCAATATAATTTCTTAAGCTAATATTTCTAATATTGCTCTTGGGTCTTAATTACGGCGAAACTTTTTTGAACCGTTTTCCAACATTTTATTTTACCAATGTGGATATAAAATACTGGAGCGGTACTGTTACAATACTGTGTATTGCCAAAACTGTACAGTGGGTTTGGCGAGATTATAGATATGCTCTCACTCGCGCAGTAACTTCTCTTGCTTTGGAAATAGTGGATTATAAGTTGGCACACTTGTGGAAAACTAATATTACTACACATAACTTTGTTTTTGTGGAAATTATCTTTGCTGTCTAAAAGTATGCAGTAAAGCATGATATAAAGCCATAAGAGGGTATCTATTATATACTTAACGCAGCCGGCGATGAAATAAACGCGAATGACTGGTTGTGGATGAGGGAATCACAAATATATATTGAAATAATATTTATTATATATATTATAAATAATATTTATTTTATATATTATTTATTATAATAATAACAACAATAATGACGGCCGTCAGGCAAATAAATATACGAAGGGGACATCAATACCAAGATTAAATATAAAACTTTGTACTCATATTTATTTTCCATTTGAAAACTCATAACTTAAATTTTTACTTAATGCAAAACTAAAATTAAGTTTCATGGTTGATTGTGCGCTGATGAAGGATGATACAAGTTGTATCAGAAAGCTCCGCGAAATAAAATAATTTCCCCTCTTTCACGTAACCGTTGAAATGAATACATTATGAAATCCTATTTAGTTATTAAAAATAATAATAACCCTGCTGATTGATATAAGCTCTAATCAGATGTGTCAGACAATCAAACAAATGAAAATAATATCAAGGACTTGTACCCAAATTGTACATTTCGATTTTGAGGATAAGTTCACAATATTTTAAAACCACTGTGTAAAATCGCATTTTTGCGACGATATTACACAGTAAGAGTAATAACTTGTAGATCATCTTCAGTTCCAGCATCTTTTTGGCCTATTATGCAGCACCTATATTTGACCAAATCTGTGTGGTGGTGGGTGGTGTTTGTATGTTAAAGATACAAATAAATTGTATTAAAAATGAAATATAATCATAAATGACAAATAAAATAGTTGTAATCACAAAAATTTGAACATATTTGAATCAGAGTATAGTAATAAATAGTAATATCAAATTTTAGCTGACACAAAATCCGATTCGTAAAACTCGTTTGAAAACTCAGGTGGTTCTTCTTCGTATGGAAATTCCGGCTAAAAATGTCGGAACTGGAAGTGCTTGCCCCATTTCCAGGATTCCCTGTTAAACCTATTTTGGGGAGTAAATGTAATCCGTGACGATCCTACGAATAAATAAAAATAAAACAAATTACATTGTATTATTACATATTAAAATTATGAAACTTCAAAATACAAAATGTTTGTTAAATACGCATGTACATATTTAAAATACCATGTATTTTGGACAGCTCTGCTTGTTTTACGTACCCCCAAGTACAAAATTAATAATATTATTAAAATCAAACAATTGCGCATTTTCAAAAATAAATAAGAGGAACTAATATGAATTAATAGCAAACATGGGTATTTTCTGGAGTTTGTGACATATTGCATGGATTGATCTATTGTATGCAAATTATTGTGCCTTTTGTATAATAACTTAGGTTTAGATCCCCTTACAGGCTTAATAAATTGCATGTTTCTTTGTTTAGATTTTATTATAATAATAATTTATATTATAATTTATTAGATCGATTGGTAGAAATTAAATATTTAAAGTGTCTACAATTGTTTCAGCATTACCCATATGGCAAGTTCAATAATATGTATTTATTTAGAAAAAAATCCTTGTATGGAAATATAATATATAATATATTCGAGTATAATTATATCCATGTATGAATAAAGTTTTATTGTGTTATATGACACAAATATTGTTGTTAGTTACTATAGTACATAAAATCACTAAATTAATTAAATTAAAAAAAATCGTTTGTCAACGACATTATCATTGTAATCAAAATAAACAATGTTTTTAATTAATTTAGAAAATAAAATAATTGAAATATTATCCATATGATTAAATTGGTTTACGTTCAAGTATTTTTTTATTTGCTTTTTATTCAAAGCGACAGCACAGCTGTATTCATCGTCAGGCTTCATTGTCATCCTTTCAAACCCCTCACATGTTGAATCTAATCACAGGTGCTACGTGCCTTGGTTAAAGTTGGGAAATGTTTTTCAGCTAAATATAGTACATTTTTAAAAATTATTATTTTATTTATTTATTTTAAAACAAAATGTATATACGTTGAAGGTCCACACACAAATAGGGATGTTAAAGCAGTATTTGATAATTTTATAGACTTTATAATATTTCAGACCCTGTTCAGTTGAACATTTTATTAAAATACTGTGGTTTTTGCTTATGATTGTTGTAGTCTCTCACGGTTTTCCGTCACAAACACAGCCCAGCAAAAGGAACCAAATATTACAGAGAGATACGCCGGAGTGACTTATACACACATGACATGACTATATACGAAAGGGAAAGTAAAGGAATAAGAAAAGTGTAGACAATTTTGGGTTGGTGTTTGACTCGCAAGGATATTGTGAGAGTTTATTGCCCATGGAAGAATGGTGACACTCAGGCAATCGAATTTCAGGCTCTCGTGTCCAACTGCACCCCGAATATTACATTTTGCATGTCTTCAATTTATACTTGTACAATGTTTTTAGTTCGTAATAACAATATCCTGTCAGAACATTATAATTTCCTTGTTATGTAATTTTTAATAACTTGGCTTAGCAGTCGGAGGTTTTATTGCGAATTGAAGAGAGATAGGAAAGAGAGAGAAAGAGTGGTGACACTCACGAGCAAACAATGGATTGTGGTACGCCTGAAATGAATAGACACAAGTAAAAACATGTTATATACCACCAATAC
>JAQGAK010002575.1:0-19482 GCA_034696945.1 Lipothrix lubbocki
AACTGGATAGTTATTAGCAGCTGGATAGTATCCACCTGGATACTGGATATTCTACTGGATAGTTTTTAGATACCCCCGATTTCACAGGACCTTATACTTTGTAGATACATTTGAAAATGGGTATTCACCTGTTAATTTACTGTGACTCATGGGTAATGGCGACCGAAATGAGATTATTTATCTTGAAAGGCCTATGGAAACCATAGCAAGTCTCAACTGTTACACTTACAATTAGTATCTCATTTAGCTCGGCCACACAGGTGTCATGCGGAAATTAAAGATTAACGGCTGTTCGAAGGTCTTTAAATGCTTTTTCACTGCTTCAGCTGAGCTTTGGGTGCGGATTGTGCTTCTTGATCATCATGAATTCGCAATTCGTACATACATAATATACTACGTACGACGTTGTTCAATCTTCAATTCAGTATTCAGTTGTTGGAAATACTGTCAATCATTTAAAAACTCCGCCAGGAGCAACAATTTCTTAGGAGTGGATCATGCATCTCATAATAGGACATAGGAATGTACTACTAATGCTACTAATGTACATATGTAGTATAATGTAACTTGCTTTTACAATGATGGGAAAACATGCCCTGAGTGATTAATTAAAATTTCCTGATTACCCACCAACTCACCAAGTATGGCAAGTTATCACTCCTCACTCTGCTCCTGCAAAATTGACTTTACAAAGTGTCAATGAGTATCTCCCTGTCAGGTTTTTTGTCATCAGCATCATGGTAGGTCGTATATAGTCGAGGGGGAAGTGAGAGTGAAAATCAATTTATTTCTAAAGTGTTCAAAACTTATATACTAGTCCGCCATTCAAGGAATATGAACTTCCATAAACGCATACGTAGTTATGCAAGCAGTTAAACAAGCATTTTGATGTTTCAATAAATTAAAACAATTTAATTAATCTCTCTGTAGAATTTTATGGGGATGTATTTTAAGGATTGGTGAATGTAGCAGCAGTGATAGCTGATTTTGCTGTTTAATTACAATGTTACTTGAAGATTATGTACTGTAATTAAGTGCATGTAATTACACGCCCATTTTATTTTATCTCATAACCGTTGATGATTTTTCTTTCATTTAATAATCGAACATTGCCATAAATGCTGAGGAATTTTTATTGTATTTGATTTTGATTTATTTGCCACTGATTATGATTTGATTTTTTGCAATTTTTGCGACTCCTTTTTGATTTTAGTTTTATTTGCAACATTTCTTAACTCAATCCAGGAATAATTTAGTTTCTACAGATAATTTGAATTATTATTGCGTTTTTTAATTTGTTAAAATTAGAATTTAGATTGTTTATTTTGAATTGAGAAGGCAGTTTTTAATTTTTTGTCGGTTTTCATATCTTAATTTCATGCTGGTTTTCTGTAAGTAATTGGAAACAATCGGAATTTAATGTTTGCTGAGCAAACCGATTTTATTTTTGTTTCACTGTGCCCCGAAAATTTATTTTCCTTTCATTGCTGCCCCAACCTTTCACTTTTGTTTCACATCTCCCCAGACGTTAATTTACTTGGATTAGATATTTGTTCTACTGCCCGTTAACGGTCGTTCTTGTTTCCTCTGCCGAGCGTGAAGGTTCTTGATTCATGATGTTTCATTGTGATGTGTGAATCCGAGCGTTTATGTATCTAACACAAAATGTTGTTTCTTGTTTCCCTTGCAATTCATCAATGATAACGTCGTTTACAATCCATAAAGCTAATCCATCAAAGGAATGTTCAACCATAGCTCTCGCCGCCGTCATCAGTTAAAAAAAATGCGGAAAAAAATCCATCAACAGCAACAATGACATTAGACAGCTTACTCACAAGCAGACAACCCCAGCAATTATTTTTCAGGTTCTACTCCAATCTCCTACCTTTTATCTTTTATACCCATGCGTTGAAATGTATAGATATAGTTGAATTTTTTTTCTCTATATTTTTGTGGCTGGGTATGTTCTTAACAATATTAACAATGTATTCCCTATTCAGAAATTCCATGTTCCACTTTGGAAATCTTGTAATTATCATACCGCACTTTACCCCTTATTACTTGTATTAAAGCAGTATCATCTGTATTCTTATACAATACACACATCATAGGTATCTTCTGTTTGTTCATCATGTAAATAATAAAGCTCCCGCATCATACGAATCAAGATTCTTTGTCGTCATGTTGTCATGTATAGCTCAGTTTTGCCATATGAGACTTTAGAATTATTCCTAGAGGAACTTTTACTCATTTGCCTCCGAGGTCCTCCCAAACCAAAGACTTATTTACGCACTCTGCGGGATTAAGCACGATTCTTGTTGTGAATGCTCTTAACATCAACTCTCTTATTTTAATTTTCAATTTTGATTCAATTTTTTATTTAATTATTCAATTTACCACGCGTCTTCGTTGCTATACGTGAAGATATCTTGATGGAGTTGTGACAGCTTTGCACTTATTATAAGTTTCTGTGATTTCGATTTCAGAATTTAATTTTATTTCAATTATTTTGTATAAATTTTTTATTTTGATATAACAATTATTTTTTCCATAATTTTTATTTAAAATATTCGGATTTAACTTTTACTTCCTTCATGTAGGTATTTAACTTTTTAGAATTAAATTCTATATAAATTAATTCCAGAAAGAGCTTTTGTCCTAATTATTCCAACCTTGTGATTTGCACGATCACTCTAAATAAATATTCATTTCCTTCACAAATAATGATTACTTTTTTGAATTAATCCCAATGTTGTATGTGACCGCACAAGGATATTACCATGCGTCTTGTTTTCTTTTCGCAAGTATAATCAGCATGGTGATATTACATAATGGACTTTTAGATGCAGAAGTATTGCTCAACACACTAAATTCTGAATGCGGAATTTTAAATAATAATATTATTTTTTATAATGATCCATAATGTTTGTAGGTACAACAGAGTGGATAATATCAAAATGAATGTAATAATTATGTAAAACTTTATTAGCACAGCATATGAACATTGATGTTTTGTCATTGCACTTGATTATTTGCAAAAAATAGTTATAGTGTTCCGAGCTGCCTGGGCATTGAAATTGTTCAATTAAGTATCGTAAAGTTAATTGTAAATGTACGGAATACTCCTATGATTTGATGTAAAATTAGGGGTTTTATCAAAGGGAAAATGAGAGGTTATATGTTTTATGTTGGGGAAATCTTGGAGCTAATCAAGCATTTATACGGGATAAAAAAGCAAAAATTAGAAGCTCAAGAATTTTTATTGTTCTCCATAAAAGTTTTTTCAAAATTATACCAACCTTAAACTAATAGCAATGGTTTCTGTAGGGTTTCATGTTTTGGCACAAAAAAAGGAATTAATATTAAATAAACAGGAAAGGCATTCTGAAGCAAATGAACTCAAAGGCCAAAATGGCGCCTTTACTCAAATATAAATAATTAAGTCATATGTCGTTGTTTGAGAATTCCAAATTCATATAAAACTTTATACATATAGCAACTTTAAGTTGTTTAAGTTAATAATGAAAAAAACATTAATAGGAAAAAATATATAAACAGTAATATTAAGAATACAAAGTATATAAGTAACGTGATGAATACGAATACAACAAACATATTTCTTTCGAAATGACCATCATTGTGTCAAAGTGTGTAAATCAGACGGAGTGACGGATTGGATTTTCGGTCCCGAACCTATAATTATTTGAAGGAATTTAAGTTTTTCAATGTAAACATCCAAGCGGTTGAATGGTTGTGCTCATTTATTTAGTAACTAGGAGAGTTGTTTAGTGTCGAGGGAGAGAGAGAGAGAGAGAGAGAAAAAGAGAAATATGTATGCCATCATCGTGTTGGAAATCACTTGTGATTTTTTTCGCCATTATCGTCAATCAACTCTCGAAGGTATTATGTCCGACACTTTTGTGACTACGTATGCTGGCACATATTTCCCTTTGATTTGATGATTCTATATCAAAATAATGATCCAGTCCCTCCTTTTCCACGATTTATTTGCTCTTCAGAACAAATCATGGTGTTCGGGATGTTTTTTATCGAGATTGCTCGCAGTTCCTCGAAGTACTTAAGAGGTACAAAAGTATACATAAGACAAATATGTTCAGTCCCTTATTGCTGTTCAGTTCCTTGGTTTTTACTCTCTGACTGAATTGTTGACTTGCTATACTTACTATATCAGTTGGACATATACTCAACTCCATAATTCTCTGCTCTTGAAACTATTTAATTCCTTCATTCCCGCACTAATTGCTCGTTCTGCAGGGTGCTGTAGTAATAACAACACAATGTTTCGAGATCGAGATCCTCAAATCCTGATGGTGGTACAAAAAGTATATTTTTCATGTTTTCCACTTTCCGTTTCTTTTACGTGCCTAATGAATATAATAGTGGTAAAATCCATTGTATTGGTGCCATACAGTAATAATTACATGGTTTAATTGCAATTGATTTGTAGCCCTTTATTACCGTTCAACTTTTTCCTGTCTGTCTTATATTGTTGGCGGTGGACCAAGAAGGAGCTGACACCAAGAGTTAAAAGTTAAATCTTAATGAAGGTAATACTTCTCATAACTAATGCAGGTATACTCTGCATTGTTTGTCCTAGTATGTTATATTCTCCAACTCCAACGATATTACATATATAACCTCGGTTATGGTCAAGAAAATAGTATTTTACGAGCAGAAAGTTGCCCATTGAAAAAATTCGGCTGTGAATTTATGTGAGAAAAGGGTTGCGTACGGAAACACTTGTTTTTAATTGTCTGTGTATATGTAAGCATCTAAACGAAGTATAGAAGTATCTATACAAAGTATGGAAGTATCTATACAAAGTATGGAAGTATCTATACAAAGTATGGAAGTATCTGTACAAAGTATGGAAGTATCTATACAAAGTATAGAAGTATCTGTACAAAGTATGGAAGTATCTATACAAAGCATGGAAGTATCTATACAAAGTATAGAAGTATCTGTACAAAGTATGGAGGTATCTATACAAAGTATGGAAGTATCTATACAAAGTATAAAAGTATCTGTACAAAGTATGGAAGTATCTATACGAAGTGTGGAAGTATCTATACGAAGTATGTAAACATCTTAAAACAGTATGTAAAGTATGTAAATGAAGTATTGAAGTATGATGTCCTGGTAGTGACGGTGATTGTAACTTGTAACATGCTCCACAGTATTTCTTATACAATTGAGCCTTTTTTCCGAATTTGTTTGGATGAAACCAATTTGGTCGTTCACATTTTGGTGTGGACAAGATGTTTCAAGATTTTAGAATTTACACAGGTAAAATGATTTTTGCTCGCTGAACATTTTACCGCTTCAATTACGAAACTCTGAATGTCATAATAGTATTTTCTGTATTTCTTGCTGTTAGTTGTTGTTTATTACATCTTGTATTATTTTGCTTTTTAGTACAACAGCTCTTATTATTGTATATTATTTTATGTGTGTATTGCAGTTCTTCGTATGTATAATTTCCCTGTAGTTCTCCTGCAAAACATTCGAGGATTACTCTTTTAAGCAGCAATAAATGCTTTTTACATACATTGTAATGTACAGGATCCTAAGCCGCTGAATTTGATTTGAGCTCACGCGTCCGCTTTTTATCCCCAAAATCGACCGGCCAAACTGCCTTGTTTGTAACTCTGCGGGTTGGTTTATTGTAGAAAATTGAAGTGCATGTTGTTCATATTGAAAGGGAACGCTATTCCTTTTGAAGTTGTTCCATGCGGTGCAGGTGCGCTTGTTTAATAGCTAATATTATTAAGTTTTTATCCCCGTCGTCCGAGAAACAAAGCCACCGACTTGGATTCCAAGAAATTAATGAGGATACCAATTACTTAAATGCTGCAATTATTCCAAATGTTTTGTTTCAGCAGAGAGCGCGCCTTGTGATTTGATTGATAAAATCATATTTTTTACGTACTTTTCAGACTTCCACGGAGTCCGTAGAACTTTAATTTCAAACGTTTGTGTATACTTACATTAAATTAAAATGTAATGAACAATGTTGCAGAAGTTCATAGTCGCTGCGTTCTTCATGAGTAAGATCGTATTTTAAAGTGTGTATTGTAAAGCAGGATTATTAATATCAGAAAATTATGATTGTGATGTTTAGTTTCGTCCAATTTCCAATATTATCTCTAACGCATTTGACTACGCATTTTCTCATGTTTTTTCTATTTTTCATTATATTATCCTGCGTATCATGCAGATGAACACAGAGCAGAATAAGACCGGTTGCTCATCATGATTTTCATAAATTTGGTGGGAACATAACTGACTTTTGTGAGATTAACGAGGTGAACATTGTTGATGAAATGGTTGAAAAATGCTAAAATCATCGACCATATAAACGTATAAGGCATGTAAATGCCATAGTGACTATTCTGGTAAATCTGCTTTACATATCTGCGCATACAATAAAAACACTTGAGTCGAGTCTCAAGAACCTTTTTCAACGGGAATCTCGACCATTGAGCAAAATTTCCTCCACGAATCGGTGTTTTTATTTACACTCAAAAATAGTAAATTACATTTTTCATTTTTGAACTTGACAAGCTATAAATTTAAAAGTAAATGCTGTATATACAGCACTGCTTAAAAATTGCTGTCCTCAAGTGATGAATTTGTGGGATTTGCAGCAATAACAACATGTTTAACAAATGCGGTTGACAAACCATGTCCCGTTCGTGAATTAATATTTTCACCGTTCAACAAATATGTTCCAAAGGGTTATAACACAGATTTTTTAACTTGATAATTCTTGATAAAATGCGTCATGCGTCTTCCTAACAAGACGTTAAAAATATTTTTTATTTAAAATTTTAAAATCATTTCTGACGTTGTTGCCCAATCTTTAATATTGCGCTGCTTGTCTTCACTTCATACCATATCAGATAAAAAGGGCTTCTTGTAGTACACAACGATTTAAAAGAATTATTCATTGAAAAAATGTATTGTAAGTTTATTATATTTTACGCTTTGGAAACACGTAATTATACTCGAGATAGATGATTTCGGATGTATGTCCTTCCAACCTTGGGAACGATTTGTGGTCAGTAGGACCATCTATGTATATGTATAGTTACGTTATACATAATAATTTATATGACTATATATATGTGGATGTCATATAACGGATTAATTCATAGTTAACATAGCGCGACGTTAGGAAATCCGGCATGAAGTCCGAGTTTTCAAACCCTTGCACCCTCACAATGAATGTTTAATGTAGGGATCGTATTTCATCGTTATTTCGAAACAGACATTTTTTAAACTATAATGATGCTTATGTTTGGCTTCCTTGGCCAGAAGAATTTGTATGTACCTAAGTATTATGCATGGTAATTCATTTATTTTGTATGGCATTGCATTTATTTTGTATGAAATTGTATGGTCGACGATTACGTATTTACTCTGTTGGGTACGAATACTTATGTAGTAGATATTTGTTTTAGCCGAATAATAATGTCAGCAGGCAGCAAAGATCGTAGAGAGAGGGAATTTAACTGACGATGAAATGCTCTGAATGTTCCCAAAGTCAATGTAAAAAGCGCACATACCTATATATATACGTTCAAGATGCAGAGCTCTCGTTTGGTGCCACCCAAAGCTCTTGATGGTGGAGGATGTTCACGCCGGTGATCACAATAGTTTTGGAGACATTGAAGTTCACCTGTTGATTACATACTGTAAATAATAAATGGATAAAGCACTGTGTCACATTGTGTCATCAATTCCTTTGTGTGTAGTATGTATCTGTATATTATGTGTGTGTGTATTTTGCCATTGCCAAAACTAAAAGCCTTGAACTTTTAGCCACGGAAATCTTTGTATTTTATATTCAACTCTTGTATCTACTTAACGCTCATATACGTAACCCCTTTCTTATACTATTTTCGATTGATATTTTTTGCAGGAAATTAATTAAAGTACAGTTACTTACTTACTTACAACAACGGCTTGAATTTGTATTTTTTTTTATTATTATTTGTCAACTCATATGGGGTAGTGCATTAAAAATAGACTACTTCCCTTGTTCTACACTCAGTGTGTGTACGTGTAGCTATACATACTTTTTAAGGCGGCGCGTCAGTATTAAGAAATTAATCCAGAACATTGTTTAGATTGTTTCCTCTGTGAGCGAAATACATAGTTCCACTGCTGTTACGGAATAACGACCAATAATTTTAAAGCTGTTCCTTACATTATGCTTCTTTATCATATATGTCTGCAATTCTTATTAAATTCTTATTTAAATTTTGTATATGTACACTGCTAATATAAGTATCGTAAATCCAGGATGACATTCATCACAAGCTAGATCGTCCTCTGTATACGGCTGGCATTATTATGCAAACGTGAAACATAATATGAGGAGGGTAAGGATATATAAGAAAATAAGAATTAAATCATCCCCTCATATCGAAGTTGCAACCGCCGCGCCGACACAATAATGCTTCGTCACTTTACTCTGAAAGCACTACAACTTGTGTAGTTCATTAACTAATACGGGTTTTGTTGTTATGAAATTGCAGGAAGCAGGTGAAGTGTAATTTGTATTTTGTAGTGCACAGCCACAGCGTTCTAAAATTTCGAGCGAGTAAAGTCTGCTCTGCTCCTGTTTATACTTCCCTTCATCACAAATACACCGACAAATGTCTCAAAAGAATCATTAAATATTAAAAGACAAATTGCTCTTGAGTTTTGAACGACATTGCTGTACTTTATTCTATAATACAGAGTACTTTCAGTGTACTTGTAATCATTCTTTCTTTAAAGTGCACTCTCCATAGTATGTTTCATAGTTTTGCTTAGGCAACGTAATATGTAATTTTAAGGAAATTCAACTCGATAATATGTAATTCAAATATTCTAAGTTACAATCCCATAAGGTTAACAAGGAAATAATTAAAACGGTGTAACTCTTATTTTCGGGGTGTAAGTCGACGTCAGGCGAAAGCTATACTCATGCTACAGTTAACTTGTTTTGTAATTTTCAACTATTGTTTTGTATACTTTAACTATTGCTTTAGCTAATTTAACTATTGCTTTATATACTTTAACTATAGTTTTGTGTATCTTAAGTATAGCTCTGTATACTTTAGCTATAGTTTTACATACTTTAACCGTAGCTTCGTATACTTTACCTATAGTTTTACATACTTTAACCGTAGCTTCGTATACTTTACCTATAGTTTTACATACTTTACCCGTAGCTTCGTATACTTTAACTATAGTTTTGTATACCTTAACTATAGCTTGCCATGCTGTAAGTATAGTTTTGTATACCTTAACTATAGCTTGCCATGCTTTAAAACTATAGTTTCATATACTTTAACTAGTTTTATTGAAGTAAAAAAGCAGATTTGAATCACAATGTGTATTAGTAGAAGCCCTCTGAACAAATATTATATCTAACAGTAATATAAATTACTGCAATTTCATACGCTATTATGTCCTTTAGTACAGTAATTATACGTCGTAAGAACGTAAGACTCTGTTGCTTAATCAACAATCGCAGTTTTGCACACAAGTATCCTTACCTCTTTTTATAGTTATATAAAGCATAGAGATTAGAGAGTACTTATAAAAAATCATACACAAAATGAAAAAAATTAATGCTAATTGTAACTTGCAACAACCTTATAGCGGTTAGTAACTTTTGCACTAATTTGACCCTTATATTCTACAATTTGAGGGCTGAAGATTTCGTTAAAGAACTGTACTAAAGTATGTACAATGTGATGTTAATTTTCTACTCTCAACTGTATAATAATGTAGTCCGTTTGATAATACACTTTGCTCATACTATGTACACCATGTGATTAATGCCTTATACATATGAAGCCATTCAAGTATCCTTTTCATCATATTATGGTGCTCTTGAAGTATCTATCTGTAAAATGTTATGATGTCACTACACCGCCGAAAATGTAGCTTAAGCTTTTAAAAGCGTAATTTTTGAAGTTCGTTTACATTATGTCATGCCGTCGGATACGTCTTCATTTCTTTAGCAGGTGTTTGACGATTTTGCGGAATCGAATTTATTTTTCCTGAATACTTTCGCAATTCATTTATGTTTATTATTATGCAAGATTAATGATTTAGACAACTGAATGGGCCAGTTGTTAGAAAATGATCACAGCTGATTTATTTATTGACGTTCTGCATGTACGGACAACAATGGTCGCGTGTGGTTTTGTTTTTGCAATTTGTCTGTTTCTATATAGTTTTTCTTATTATACACACATATTACATGTTCGCGTGTTGTATGCTTTGAATTTTAATGATGACTGTTGATTTTACAATTCGGCTGTTCATTTTGCTTCTTCAATGTTCACTTTAGTAGTTTTTGATTTCGAGTGCTCGCTTTACATTTTGATTTTGACTGATCATCGTATGTTCAATGTTTTGACTGGTCACTTTACATTTTGAATGATCACTTTATGTGAATCTTGACCGTTCGCCTGTTTTTTCCTTTACCATTTAAGCAGATGCAAGAAATTCACTGGGATGTATAAAGTACCGACATGAGCAATTTAAATACGTAATGACTACTGTAAACTGCAGTATAAGAGCGGATGATAACACACGTTCAGCAATAATGGTCAGGGATTATTTGCAGAAATGTCTGAAAATGACTGCTGGTACAGTGACTTTGTTTCCGAGCGTGTTAAACCCTCCCTGAAAAGAATTTTCGTGATCGCTCTTTAAGCACGTCATAGCCCCAGCTATTACCCTTGTTCCAAATGCAGTCTTAACGGTTCACTAGGTCTCGTCCTTTTTTAGTCGAATCTTCACTGTCCGCAAAGTATTATTTCTATAGTATACAGAAAATCCGTAGATATATACATATATAGTATGTACATATGTGCTATCTTAAATCTCCTCAAAATACAAGCGCAACAAGTTGATCTTGTATAAGTGTACAAACTCTGCTGCTATTTGTATCGGATCTTTTTTCAAAGAGAAAATAATTTGCAGTCGGACAATGGAACCATTGTGAGTCTCTGACGGACCGAAGGTCTAGCACTGTAATTTGTCATCTTTTTAAGTTTTTACTACACACAAACTACTATGCCCACAACACACACACACACACTTAATCTTACGATTTGGGATGATAAGACGTTGAAAAGTGTGTTTGTGTGTGTAGCAAAACAGTGTATAATTTACACATATGAGCAAAAGCTCAGGTATTCTAGGAAGGCTATAGACGGATTGGAAACTTTGCAAGCCACAAATTAAAAGTGTATTGTCATGAAAATTGAGCGAGTCATTGTATGCAAGGTATACTCTGCTAACCACAACATTGGTTTTTGTTTTTATCTTCTTCATTGATCAGATTGATACTTTTTCTTAACTTTTTATTATTACATTTGCTCATATATCAGTATTTAATTTGGCGTGTAAAGCCATCGGACAAACTATTTAGCTTGTTGAAGGAAGATGTTCGTTAACCATATAAACTTAGGTATGCAGGATTCTGATTTTGAGTATCAATTGTAAAAATTCTTTACTTCCAAAGCTTCAGGAATTCTTAACTTCCAAGCTTCAAAAATTCTTAACTTCCAAGCTTCAGGGATTCTTAACTTCCAAAGCTTCAGGAATTCTTAACTTCCAAAACTTCAGATTCCCAGATTTTGACTTCTGAAGCTTCAGATTCGAAGATTCTTAACTTTCAAAGCTACTGATTCTCAATTTTTAACTTCCGAAGATTCTGAGCTTCCGAAGCTCATGCTTCTTCTTCTTCAGAGATTCTAACGCTTCCTACAGTGTTTCCGTTTGCTTTGAAATATTTGTGAGAAATTAAATTGTGGTTATTTTTGCTCGGCGCTGTCATAAAATAGTCGTTGAATATCATCACTCTAGATACATAATTTCTGATTCAATTGTCAGCCAAAATTTAATTATTCCACCTCAAAAATCGCATTATTCACAAAATTCACATTAACGTTTCACACTATTCCCCTGAAATTTTGCTTATTTCAGCCTCGTGGTGAAACTTGTATTTTTGGTTATTTATATTTTGTACCCTAGAATTTCCCTTATTGTCATTATGCCAAAATCTGCATTAAATCCAGTGACTTTCAGATCTGTCGAACCGGTCAGAGTTGGTTGCGTTCCAACTTATTTGGATTTACTCATTTATGTAGATATAGTTTGTTCTTGAATTCTTGATAAAGCTAATTGCAAGATATAATTTTTTTGAGCAATTTCATATATCTCCGATTATTATTAGATTACTCGTAAATTTCCCTTTGTCGGTTCCTGTTAACTCTCAGGATAAAATTTATAAGAAATGATTATCTCTCAGGATCACATGGTTTTTAAAAGAGGAAATATCTGTAATCGATGAATCAAACAACATCGTAAATTTGTTTAGGATAAATAATAACTATAATAATCACAGGATAATCTTTAGAATGTCTATGAATTCCTTGTACGGAAAGTATGAGAATGCCTAATAACAAAGATATAGTTTATCCCTGTTTTATTCCCCAGTTTGTTTTGCTTTCTACATATGTGTGTATTTATCTTGGTAAGAGGGCCTTTTGTACTAATTAGGAGTATACATCTGTATATGCAGATATTAGAATTATTATAATTTTTGACTGCCAGGCGTACAGCGTGAGAAAAGTGAGACTCTCTTTATTATTTGTTGTCCGCGAAACTCTCTTATTATTATTATTATTTTTTATTATTATTATGTCTCATCCCGCGATCAGTGGTGGGTCTTCCACAAAATTTGTTTGTCTGTAAAGGGATCTCATGAAACATGAAAGGTGCTCTTTCCATTGTACACTTTTGAATAGTAAAGTGCAGGGTAATTGTAGTTTGGCATTTGTACACCACAATGAAATAATATCGAGAAGTACTGGAATGGAACCAAGAAACTAGACTTTTATATGCTGTGCTATATACACAACCTATCAGTAATATTCCGTCTCTCTCGTAAATATTACAACGGATATTCACAAATTTAAATATCGATACTTAGAGATGCATACAGATGAGATATACAGACATAAAGAATCTTTTTCTTTTAGGTTGAAAATCCCCTATTCTCTAAATACATTCAGGATTTGGTAATAATAAGAATAATTGCAAAGCCACAAGCCAGATCCAACGTGTTTAATATATGTATGAGCATGCAATTATTATTATTTTTATTCTCACAATACTATAAAACCCTTGGGTTTTTTTACGGAAACGGCCGAGCAGTCAAAGAGATAAAATGAAAGTGAATATACATGAATTTACATATATACAGTCCTTTATTCACGGTATTATTGCACAAATTATTTTTGTTTGTTAAACACTCAACACAAGAGCACATGATATTATATACCTTTGCTGACAGTGCGTGAACCATTAGCTAATAAAATTTAAAGAAATCATTTGAACGAAAATATTTTTAGAAAATAAGTAATGGATAAATGAGATATTGTTTCCTATATTAGTTAAATAATTTCTACGAGATCCTTCAGATAAGATAGTTCTGGTAAATAATAAATAAAATTGTACTTTTGTGCAATAAAATTAAATAATAAAATTATAATATTATAAAATTAATAATAATTTAAAATGTGTTTATAAAGAAATAAAATATCTGCAATATTTTTTAAATAACTAAATCGCTTGCAATATTTTCTATTTAATAAATTAATTTTTTTAAATTATAGTTTTTCTTCAATAATGATTTTGTTACAGAAGCTAACCCGTAGCTTATGGAGAGTTACAATATTTTTTTTAAAGTGTCAGACTAAATAATCACCTGAAAAAATCCCATTTGGAATAGTTAGCGACCACCTCTGTCGAGTAATTCAATTTGTGTAAAGAATATTAATTGAGTTAACAGCTATGTAGAAATAATTAAACTGCAATTGTGTTCAAGCTTCAATGCCTATATAGATGCTTTCATAGGGAATTTCTGACATATACTCAAATGCATTTCCTATGTTTTTGCACACAGTTCGTTTAAAAAAACGTGAAAAGCGTAGCAATTCCGACTGACAAATAAAGCACATGTGTGTGTGTGTGTGGTAAGTAGTAGTGATAAGGAAAATACACATTGAAGACAAATTGCAATGTTATCGTCACTTATATGATGAACATACATGTACATATCTGTATAGATATGCTATAGTACCAAACTTTTACTCGTACTTTTCAGTGTGTTTCTCCTAGTGTGTAGTATAATGAATATGATTTTTAATGAATGAAAGTACAAAAAGTTGTAGGCGCTCTTGCTTTAGAAATTACCTCAAGACTCCCATAATAATCGAAAGTAAATTAAAGGATCATATAAAAAAGTTGATAGAGGAGTTTTTAAAAGATGATTAGTTCACTTTGTGAATAAGAGGGCTTGGAGGGAAGATTTTTTCAAAGATACTCTTGGGTGCATGTGTCATTCCTATATACTTTTGATTAAGTATATCTATCAACATGTATAGATATACTTAACAGAAAGATCCTCAACAGTAACTTCTATATTTATTTATTTTTACACAAGTGCAAGATGCAGCTTACTGATGATCATGATTGGCGATTGTTCCCTCCATTTGAGAACATACTTTTAGCATTTATATACATGCGATTAATGCGGTGGATATTTTTTTCTGTTTTCTTTGACGTTGCTGCTGCTAATGTTATTAAGGATGTTGAGGGGGGAATGGATTGAATGGAAAACATGTGGATTTTTCTTATTTTATTATTTAAGAAAGTCATTCGTCAGTGTTTTGTGATTTTGTGGCTGGAGTAAGAAAAGCATGAAGTATAACTTAATTTGCTCGCACGTTCACATCCATTCCGTCTTAGGTTTCTTCCATTATTACAGCATATGTATAAGTACTCGTTCTTGAGTTTCTTATTACTTGTTTCTCTCCCTTGAGTAAAGATACAGATACTTTCAAGAGAATAAAGAGTACTTTCCTACATGGATTATGGATTGGAGGTGAGGATAAAGTGCAGCGTAATGTCATGCATTATTGTCAGTTGTGGATTAAACTCACAATATAATATAAATCAGGAGGGTTGAGATTACTAGGGATAGAGAACAAGTGGAAGAGAAGGATTATTCAGATCTAATGATGAGGGATCATATTTCTTTACTACGCACACAATTTTCTTCAGTATTTTGTGTGTTTACTTTCAGTATTGTGTACGTTTATCCTCCTTCCCTCCAAGCTGATTGTGTCTACAAGATTTTCTTGATCCGGTTAAGTTTGTTTGACTAATGGGACTGTAAACCTCATATTTTCTAGATTTAACCAAGAAGGTGAAAAAATGTAGCATATATGTACCTTTTACACGCACAAATTTGACTCCGTGTGTTGTAATATAAGAAGGCAGAACAACACAGCCCACCAAAAAATTATCAACAAGAGCGTTGAGGTAGAACTGTTTTCAGACGATTCTCTCCACCTCGTCGTATTCTGTATGGTTTCCACATTAAATTCCTTCGTAAGTCCTGGGGACCTTCTTAATCAAAATCTGACGTGTGTAAGTTTTAGTAGACTACAGTCAAAAACTACGACGACGGCATCAACAACAACAAGAACAACAACAACCAGATCTGGTGGTTTTATGTATAGGTATACGGAATCCAACCGTCGTCGTCGTTGTCATTACATTACTCGGCACATAACTCTGCTAAGTACACATTGCTAATTGTTGGAAACCAAAGCGAAGATTGGTGTGGATTTTTTGACTCAGGGCACCATACCGAGGCCTTGTGTTCCTTTGGTGTGGAATCTCAGCTGCAGATCTTAAAATCCTCGTTGTTCGAGATCAACAATAATAATAACAACAGTGAGAGTTGATAATAAGTGCCACTGCCACTACTGTGAGATAGAGTTTCTATGTGTAGTAATATCATATCATACTTGAAAACATGGCATATATATCTGTGCGTGTATATATCTATACTTGAACATTAAATACTTATACCATTAATCTAGTAAAATAGTGACGAACGCAGATTAAAAAAGCAGCACAATTTACCAACAACGTTATGTGTTCCCCTTAACAAAGTTAATATTTTTGTGGTGTGATGGTGGTAGTGGTGGTGGTGGTGTAAGCATATATGACACATACCTCTTAAATTACATCCATCACCTTAACTACCTGTACAGTGGGTGCCCTATTCCCTGCTGATGGTTTTTGTCTTTGCCAGTTTGAACTTAACTCTGGTCGGAGTACGACTTATCAATTTTTCTTGAGTGTGGAGAAGTAAACGTCGTGTCTCGCAATATACTTACGATCAGAAAAAGCAGGACATACTATATAGTGTGCTCAAATATTGGGTGAACGGGTGCTCTTGTCATTAATTGTTGTTGTGTATAGTGTCAGGATGACGGCGATAAGGATAGTTCCAATGGTACATAATCTTTACTCTGTACTCCTAAAACCATGCCGAATAGAAAGTTTGTATTATTGTGGATTACAGTCTTCTGAACTGACCTCCCGTCAGGATTGAGTTCAAAAAATGCCTTACTTTTGTACATTTCTTCGTACTTTTATTATTTACCAATCCCTTATTTCCATATCAATCCTTACATTTTTCATGTTTCACACACTAATCCTTGAATTTGCTCAAGGATTCTTCTATGTCATCTTTGCTACCTTAATCCAAAAATTTAATTTCAATTTAATTCCGGAATTTGAATTTTTAGAAATCTCGAATCGAAATCTTCTTTTATGATCATTTTGTTTCAAACACGAATTTTAAAACGAAGGTATCGATAATTTCAGAATTTTGTTTCAAATCCCTGAATTTTATTTTTTTCTCCATTCACAGATGAATTTTCCATGGATATTGACCGAATGACCTGAGAAAAATTAAAGTGCACCTGTACGTAAGAACGCCGTCGTCTTTTTCCTATACAAGATGAAGTCTCCGGAAAGGAATCTATATCAACGAGACAGTTTAAGGGATAAGCCGGGATGGATTTCGACATGGAGCGAATCTGTAGTGAAAAATAGTAATGAGAAGGATGACATTTTAAGTAAATACTCGTCTGAGCATTCTGAAAAGAATGACTACTACGAAGATCCGTTGGGAGTTCAGCCCTGTCTCCATGATCAAAACCCTACGTTAAAAAACCATGTGAAGTTCAGCAGCTCATCTCAAGTGTTGCACAATTACAGTGACAGTGCCAATTTCGTGAACAAAACATCGCCCGTCGCAAAAACTGGGTATAATAGCTACGTGTCAGTGCCAGAGGTTCAAACGTGTAATCATGAATCTTGGAAGGAACGGTTGAAAGGTTGTTTTGGGGGGATTTTTGGAATCATGATCCAGAAGGGTGGATCCTTATTGCCTCTATCTGCCATATTTGCCAGGAGGACAACACTTCAGTGTCCCCTCCATGGACTCCTCTTTGTGATATTACTCTTGAATGTGACAGTCGTGCGGGCGAATAGTGCACCTCAGTTTGTACTTAGTGAAGGTCAGAGCGAGATAGTTTTGAGGTTGAAGGAAGGTCCGGAAACTCCCGTGGGTTCCCTCATTTACAGACTCAAGGGTTATGATCCCGACAATGATCCTCTAACTTTTGGACTACGAGGACAAATTGCAAACGAACTTCTCCGAATCGAAAACCTTGGGACTGATGAAGCCAATGTGTATCTGAAAAAGGAGCTCGATCGAGAGGTACGATTTCTCACATTTCCCCCTCACATTGTTTAATCATGTTAAAAATCTCGCGCTCCACTTCATTCCCTGGGATAAGAGTAATCGAATTAATTCAGTGTAGACAATTACATTATAGGAAGGACATTATAGCGTAATAAAAGTTGTACTTTGAGTATTAGAAGTGCAGTTCTGAGTATAAGAAGTATAATTTTGAGTAGGATAAGCTTAATTGTGAGTACAAGAAGTGTAGTTTTGAGTATAAAAAGGTTAATTTTGAGCATAAAAAGGTGCTATTGCAACAATCCGGGAGTAATCTTGAGCTCGTACATTCATGTTGAATTCGTGGAATTGGACGATATAGTTCTTTATTTCGAAGGACATTGGACTCGTTTTCTACAATAGAAAATGGAATAGATTCCCACAAGAAACTGCGTTGGGCTATTTATAGCAGCCTTGGAGATCACTTTATTGTTGTTGTTAGTTGGAAATCACTACTACTGCAATAATTAATTTCCCGTAGAATCTATTCAATTTAAGGTGTGTACGAGTGCAAAAAGCTCAACGAGCAATAAGTGGGAAATTGATTAACTCTCATGAAAACGGTATGCAAATCGTTACTTTTCCCACTTTTCTGTTCTGTGCACAGCAGTGGAGATTGCGATGGTGGTCGTTTCGTTAGTTCATCGTTACTCTCTACTTTATTGGTACTTCATAGTTATATTACATTATAGTTACTGTAAGTGCATTTTCATACGGGCTACTCTCAGGATTTAATGTATTTATCAAGGAATAAGAGTAACTATATAGTTGATTATCTCTAGTTTAGCCAGCATTCCTAACATTCACAGTAGCATTCTGCTATGCTTTCCGATCCAAAACAATGATAAATGATGAGCATATGAGTATTGAAGCCTTTCCATTTCATAGCAGCAGACTAAGAAAAATATTGTTGTTATTTCTTTGTGGGGAAAATAATTTTCCAAGCTTGTGTTACAATGTTATTATTACTATATAGACGCAACCACATGTTTATTGCATGGGAGAAAATACTGTAGAACCTTCCGTAGAATCTCTTTAGAGTCCCGTTAAAATCTTAAAAACCTTACAAGTATCAACTAAAATTCTGTTCACAGTTGCTAAATAATTTAGTAATAATACTGTACACTATGTATGCTGTCTGATAGAGAAGAAAACCTGAAACCACGAAATAACTTAATACTATTCTCCCCGTGGGACGGTGGGACCAACGGTTACATTTTATCTCTCTAGTGTTTCGGTCTGTGGGACTCCAAATTATTTTCTACAGGTTGTTGTGGATAGTAAATAAAATAATGTAAGAGTACAGGAGAGTCAGCAATGCTGTTGTGATTTGAAGCTATATATTTTAGGTTGACTACAACTCTTTCTTGAACTATTTTTAAAGTCTTTAATCCGAACGACGATGGAATTCAAGTTCCTCATAATAAGGGATTCTCAAGGGAAAACCACACTTTTTGTGATTTGTGAGAAGAAATAAGTCAGTTCATTAGATGACAACAATAAAAGATTTTCACGACAGAACTCAGCGATACATTTATGTAATTAGGTATAATACTGTACACTACCTGTTGAAGGATGATTTGCGGATGCAACAGAAACATGGAAGATAGCTACCGCTGTATCTGTAGTACCTGTTCCTTTATTTACACCAGTCAAGTGCACCTTTAGTATCTACATCTGGTATATACAGTATAAACATATACCATGTACATACTTGTATAAGTATCTTTATACCATGTACATACTTGTATAAGTATCTTTATACCATGTACATA
>JAQGAK010002576.1:0-19471 GCA_034696945.1 Lipothrix lubbocki
TCCAAGAGCAAAAGAAATTGATGTTCCAAGAGCAAAAGAAATTGATGTTCCAAGAGCAAAAGAAATTGATGTTCCAAGAGCAAAAGAAATTGATGTTCCAACAGCAAAAGAAATTGATGTTCCAACAGCAAAAGAAATTGATGTTCAAACGGCAAAAGAAATTGTACCGAATTTGATTAGCGATGGGCGTGAATTGCCAAAGACGAAATTACTAACAGGTCAAATAAGACTGAATAGTGCTGATATTCATCATTCGGAGGTTCCTGATGGAAATTTGAACGTTCCTGATAACAATTCGGAGGTTTCTGGTGAACATTCGGGGGTTCCGGATAAAAATTTGGAGGTTTCTGATGAAAGTTTGGAGGTTTCAATTTCTAAAAAAAAGGATCCAGCTGCTGTAATAATTGTATCAAACGATGAGAGTCAAGAGTTGTCGTATCTTGAAACTGATAAAAATCTGGATTTCAGCAGCAAGGATAAAACTTTGGATGGTGTGTTTTTTAAAATAATATTATTCATTAAAATAACTTATTGCTGAAGTTACGATAATTTTGTTCAATTAATACATGTTAAATGTATTAATTAAATTAATTAATGTTACTTTGTTTTATATATTTCAGATGTTGAGGATTCTCCAGTTGCCAGCAATGTTTATCTTGGAAACGAGGAACATCAAAATTCAATAGACAGTAGCGAAAAATTTAGAAGCTCTGTCAACAGTAAGCATCCTAGGGATATTATTGCCCGTATTTTGGGATCATTTATTAGTTCAGAATCTAAAAAAGTGAGTCGCGGATATCCGAAAAAATTCAATGCGGATGAAACAGACAATCAATTAATCTTAAATTCTGTTACAAATAAATCAACAAATCAAAGAACAGATGCACTGCTTTTAAGTATTCCTAATACTGCGGAAAACAAGGATAAAAATCCCATTAGTCCAGCAAACATTTCAAAGTCGTTAAATCCTGTAATCCCCACTAATAATTTCGTGGCAGCGACAGAGACTCCGTCTCCGGAGAAGATTTGTGTCGAACTAGAAAATTTGAAGCCACTAAGTAATCCGATTGTCACTGAAAGCTCTTCCGGTTTAGTGGAGTGTAATCAGGAGAATTTTGCTTTATGTTTTCAACGAAGGAAAAAGGATTTTAATACTCTGCGGACAACGGAAAGATCAACAACTATGGATTCGCCAATGCCCTCATTGTTGAATGATTCATTTCTTCAAGAAGAAGCTCTTTCGTATTCGAACACCGCTGGACGACCTTCCACAGTCTCATCAACAAGTAAGACTATCGCCGTGGACAGTAATACGTTTATAAATATTCAAACGGAAAATGCTGACGATGAATTTGTGCATGTGGAAATTTCAGGTTCATTTGAAGAAGAAGAAGAAGAAGAAAGCTCTTCCAGTATAGCTGAGTGTAATCAGGAGAATTTTGCTTTATGTTTTGAACGAAGGAAAAATGAATTTACATCTCTGCAGACAACAGAGAGATCAACAACCATCGAAACAACAAATACTCCGGAATTTTGTTCTCTTAAGGATGTGGAAAAGATTGCTCGAAATCCCATCCCTCCAACAGTAAATATTTTGAATTCGTTAAATCCTCTTATCCTTTCAATTGATTTGGTAGCCGATGAGACAGAGACTCTATCTCCAGTAAAGGATTGCTCCGAAGTACAAAATCCGACACCGACAATTAATCCCACAGCCACTGAAACTACTTCAACAGTTCGAAAAGGGGATAAAACGGATCCAAATTCGGTTGTAGAAGAAGGGCCGATGATGAATTTACAGGATATAAGTTTGTTTAATATCAAAGCTTCATCTACTACATTAACAACTGAGGATATCGCAGGACCGGATTTATCCGTTGTAAACATTTCAGCAACCGTGGCAGATTCTCCTGTGGAAATCATTGAAATTGTACACCTTGAGTGTGATCAATCTGAAATGGAACGAGAACCTCCTCGGGAAATCCGAACAATTGCCATCAAACAGCACGAACCTTTTGATTTACAGAATCACAGAAACTGTAATAAATACATGAAGGTCGGCAATGTTAGTAGCCCTTACTGGAACAATTTGTATATTAAGAATGCCATCGCTCCAGTTCATTTGTTCAGGAACCCACGTCCAGCCCCGATGAGATGGCAAATTGATTATGGTCGTCCACGATCACCAACTCCATTCAGAACGAATTCTCAATCGAGTAAACTTTACAATTACAACGGGAGCTGCGGTGGGATTTTTCGTCCAAGATTTTCATCCGAAGGTCGTCATCCTGCCTATCAACAAATTCAAGGACCGAATGGGTATCATAGTTTCAATAATAACCGACCATAATTAGAATTTGTCGACCGCAATGAATCTCCATTTAATCTGATTATTAGAAACTAATTATGAGAAACGTAATTCCAATAATTATTGGTAAAGCGTCAGTCGGGATTTGTTCAAAACATTGAAAATCCAGCAAATTTAATTTGTTTAGTTCATTTGAGCTCCAAAGAAACCCATTTGGTACATTTTGATAAAAGTTGAACGGTTCTTTAAATATTGTGCAAAAATTTTCTTTTAATTTTAATACTCTGTATTAATGTTAATGTAATATCAAAAACGTGTCCTGCTGTATTGTTTGCCAACTTTAATAATTTTGGAGAAAACCTAAAGTTACAGTTGAACTAACAAAGAACTTCCTCAAACATTATTTTTGTGAAGGGTCGTTTTATAAAATTCGTTGAAATTTATCAGCAATACTAAGAAGTAAATATTTACAAATAATTCTAATGTAAAATAATTTATATGTAAATAAAAAATCCAGAACGTTTATTTTAAAATATCATTAAATAATAATATCAAAATTGGTCCAAATTAAAAATATTAATATCATGTTCTAAAAATAGTTTGAGTACGTTTAAGTAATTAATTTCATGTTTTCTGATTTTATTAATCTGTTTTCTCGGACCAATTGTATGTGTCTATCTATAATTATAAAAATGTAATAAGTGACTTGTTTATTTGAGTCTGTAGTCAATACAGGTTCTAAATAGTTTTCCATAGTAACTTCTGAAAAGTATTGCTGCATTATTCTTAATTAAAATATTAAATTATTGATATAATTGATTTTTCTTTATTTTGTTCTATGTTTTGTAGACAATATTTGTACCGCACGGTGTGTATTTCTTACAATTAGTGGAATTAAAATTGAATTTATGTACTCTCTCGTGACAGCATTTTATTCATGATTACATTTTTGCGTTCAGATCATGGAATCTGGAAATCCTGAAAATATTAGAAAAATCCTCAAAGCTAATGCTGCAATGATTAGACAAATATGGATTAGGATAGGATGTGACCCGGAAAACTGTGGAAACGACCATCATGCCAAATAATTGTGTATTAAAAAATTTTCAACAAGTTGCCCAAAAGTGGTTAGCTTATTCGAATAAAGAATAAAAAACATTTGCGTTAACCAAAGCATGAATGATTGTAATTGTAGAGAAACTGAAGAAAGAAATGCTGATGCCTCTAACCTGTATTACCAAAGAGATTGTACAAACCTCCAGGGGCATTGAACTACAATATTCGTTCAAGATCAGGTAAAGCACATCCAATAACATGAGTCTAGGCGGTTATCCGGTTACACAATGCCCGTAATTTATTTTGTAAAAGATTAATTATCTGAAAGATGACTTAATAACAAAGAAACAAATTATATTTTAAACAACAAATATATATTTGGAATTCAGAATTAGCTGCAAAATTTTATTACAAATTTAATTACATATAGATTCACCTGATCGTAAGCTAAAACTATCCTAATGTTAGGAATTAATTCTTTTACGAAATCGAAGCCTATTCCTAATAACGGGTGGTATCTATTAAATGAGAAGTCAGAAACACAAATTGTGGCAGTAGATAAAGATGACGCTGTAGTTTCCAATCCCATTTACTTTTACACATTTCAACCGAAGCCTTTTAAACAAGACAAAATAATGCAACAGGTATCTCATACAGCTCTAGCAAGGCAAAAGGTTGTGAAAATGTGATGGTTTGTTTGTTCAATTTTGTTTCTATCGAAACGAAATCGGTGTCACTCGGTTGGAAATCGAATTCTTGACAAAAATCAAATTCGGGTATATTTAGACAACATTTATCGTTTCCGCTGTAAAAACCCGAAAAGTGGCAAAACAATCATTGTACTAGAAAATTGACCATTTTGTATCTCGAGAAGTTACCTTCCGATTTTTATGAAATAGCTTTTAAAACTTTAAAAGATGTATACCGTGGAGACGATCATTTTAGATGCAATAGACAAAATTGGCGAAAAACTGACAATTTTATTGACGACCATGATAGTTGCTCCATTTGAGCAACGCTGGTTTCTGGAGGGACTTTCAGATCCTTCACCGACTATATGCTAAAAGCAAAACAAACGTTTCTATGTCGTCCTGCTCTTTCGTTTTACGGCTGACAATAGTGAGACGTGGATCGTAAATACGGAGCATGCCCTTGGCTCTCACTCGAATTTCAGCCTCCCTTCTCTAAAAAATAACATACAATATATTTGCTTGGGCCTTTAAGGTAGAATCTCATATATCGTCGTTGAAGAGGCAAGTATGAACGAACACATTGGAGCACGATAAAAGGTAAACAGTAAACATACTAAGTTTCAGTAAGTAGTGCAAAAATGAACACGTCCACGTCGTGGAAGCATCTGTACAGAGTATTAGTATAATACAAGTGTTCATTTTTGCAACTCACTTTTGCGAAAAACAAATTTACTGAAAATACTTTTTCGTAGTGCTCGTTTTTTTATTTTCCGTACCACAATCGGTGAATATTTGCCTTTTTAACGGCGATATGTATATTAAAACGAACATAACTGAATGTACCTATACAAAAAACAGTGCTTCCTTTCACTAAATTGTTTTAGTGGACATTCAATAATAGCAATGTCCATGAATAACATTTAAATTTATTGACTCAACAAGAAGGACAGGACTTCTCGGTTTTCGTAATCATGAATATTTATTCTTGCATATAACGTGTTCGGTTGTTAGTAATGATTTCGACTGTAAACTAACCGAATATTGGGGTGAGTAAAATTTATTTAAAAACCCTAAATTTAGTGGTGATACCTAGTATGTCATATATATGTTAAACATTAGTACTAAATTAACTAAATAAACTAATTTACTTAAATAGTCATTATTACTAGATATTCTGTCATTGCATGTGATATCTTTGGTCTGTTTTCGAATCTTTTGTGAGAATTAACAACCTAAAGCTACTCCAAACTATTTGCACATGTAAATCCTAGATTTAAAATATCGTTATCATTTTTGCTGCACAAACAATAGATACATAGTTACTACAATACACAATGAAACAAAACCGTGTTACATATGTAAAATTTGTAATATTTTCAAAAATTTGAAACAATAGTAAACGTTTTACTCAGAATCAGTAAATATAGTCGATATAAAGTACACTATAAACGATTTGGGGGGGGGGGGAGGGAATAGTAAATTAATTTCTCAATAGACTTAAATCTCAAATACATAGTAGTTGGTCTTCTAGTAAAAGAGGAAATTGATAGCCTTTTATGTTTTTATTTATAAGTAATGTTTTTTTCCCGAAAGTTTATTCCATTATTATCGTTTGCAGAGTTGTGTAACGTTATAAATAACAACGATAATATTAGGGATAACCTTATATTTAATCTATAACGTTAAAAGAAAAAATAGTTTATAGTCATACCGGAATTAAAACAACGATAAATGAAAAAACCGTATTGATAACGAAAGCGGCAAAAATATTTGTATGCAATGTAAATATGTTTGTATGCAAGTAAATATTTTTTTAAATGGCTCTTTCACCCAGTGTTTTACTTGTAATTTTAAAACTGCTGATGAGAAATTCGAAATGAATAACGTTTGATTCAATTAAATTAACAGGAAACATGGAAGACGATGATGACCTAACAGACTTTTTGGTGGAGGAAGTCGGTCGAGACTTCGTCTCCATCCCATTCCATGCTTGGTTGTACATTTGTGAGAAAACTCGGGAGGAGATTGAGAACAACTATTCACACATTAAATTGTCGGAGATGACGGAGTCGGATGCCCGACTTTGGTACACTCGCTATTGCTTCCAGTCTGATGACAGCTACATTAGCTTCCTCAAGTCCGTCATCACTGGTTACCCGAGCTCGGACTGGCCGTCGAAAGTTAAAAAACTAAGGAAACTGCGTAAATTAGAGTTTAAGTTTGAAAAATTGAAAGCAAAATCAACGTTTTGCCCAGAGTGCAGGATACAGGGCATCGTAAAATCGAGGGAGTGGAGCAGGAATAATACTAATAATCCGCAATCATCATCAAGTTCTCATTGGGTTGAAGGTAACCACGTCGATGAAAACATTGGGGAAGATGAGACGGATGTTTTTGTTTTGCCAAAAAAGAGATTACAGACTTCACGTTGGGACGCCATGCTTGGTTTTCTCAATCCGGAAACCCCGAATGAAACTATTTCAACGCTTGTTTCAAACTGCACAAATGGAAATGAAGATGCTGGTAATCTTTTGGTTATTCAAATAAGACAAACCCGCGGTATTTGAGATAATTAGAAGTAGGCGTAGAAAATATTCTGATTTGTGTGAGTGGTGTAGAGATTTAATTTTATAAAATATTACCGTTGTTTGACTTGTTGAGAAACATTATATAGAATCTTGGGCTTTGTATAAAATTTCAGAAGTTGCCGAGGGGCCCACAACTTCGCAACCTGTATGTTCACCCTTGCAAACTTTGGCCACCAATTTAATCAATTTGGAAAACATAGCAAGTAGCGAAAATAACCATGATTTTGTGGAATGTCTTGGAGAAACTGTGGGAATAAAAGACAAAGATTCCACCAATGTAAATACAGGCAAAAAGAGAAAAAGGAATAGCGAAAATTTGAAGGAGACCCTTGGCCAAAGTATAGAGAATTTGATTAGCGAAAAAGCGAGAAAAATTAATGCTGCAACGTCAAGAGACCTTGGTGTTCCCGTAAAAGAAATCGATGTTCCAACCGCAAAAGAAATTGATGTTCCTCATGGGCTTGTAGAAGATATTGAATTGCCAAGAACGAAATCACTAACAGTTCAACCAAGACGGAACAGTGCTGATCGTCTCAATTTTGAGGTTCCTGAAAAACATTCGAAGGTTCATGATAAACATTCAAAGGCCCCTGATAAACATTCGAAGGCTCCTGATAAACATTCGAAGGCTCCTGATAAACATTCGAAGGCCCCTGATAAACATTTGAATGCTCGTGATAAACATTCGAAGGCTCCTGATAAACATTCGAAAGCTCCTGATAAACATTCGAAAGCTCCTGATAAACATTCGAAAGCTCCTGATAAACATTCGAAGGTTCATGATAATCATTCGAAAGCTCCTGATAAACATTCGAAGGTTCATGATAATCATTCGAAGGCACCTGATAAACTTTCGAAGGCTCCTAATAAATGTTCGAAGGCTCATGATAAACATTCGAAGGCTCATGATAAACATTCGAAGGCTCCTGATAAACGTTCGAAGGATCCTGATAAACGTTCGAAGGTTTCAGTTTCGACAAATCATGACCCATCTGCTGTAATAATTCCACCCAAAAATAAGAGTCAAGGTAAGAACTTGTCGCATCTGATTAAAATCGGGATTTCAGCAGTATGAACAAATCTGCTGATAATTTTGTCTACCTTCTCCTCCAAAAAAACCATAGTTTTTCCAAAATCTGTAAAATTGGATGTAGAAGGACCTGCAATATATCGATCGAAAGCTTTCGTAAATCCTAAGAAAGATTTTGGATCAAATTTAAAAAATTTTTATCCGTTTTCGGAGGAAAAATTCAAAATTTTGTTCACATTTTTTGCCGAAAAAACTATAACTAGCAGACATTGTCGTGGGGAGTAATTCTGAAACACCATAAAATTATCTGCTTGGTCATAATTTTATTGAAGTCCTAGCTTTTAAGTACCGGACTCAAATATTCCAATTTTTTGTTGTAAACACACCGCCGTGCACTTCCGTAAACATTATTATTTTTGATTAACTATAGGTGATGGATAGAAATAAAAGCATAAAATTTAAAATTCCGACATTGTTTTAGCGTCAAAATTTAATATGTAGGAACTAATTGTTATTATTTAATATGGATTTTATACCTATTCCTCTATATATAAACCAGGGTTGGATAACGTCATTCATTAACGTTATAAATGACGCTAAGATAATAAAATATAGTTTAGATAACGTTAACAAAACAAAAAAAATATATTTGTATACCGATATTAAAACGTAACGATAAAATGTAAATACCGCAACAATAACGAAAACGGAAAAAAATATTTGTCAGCCTTGTGCCTTAAAGTTTCACAGTTTTCGTTTTAATTTTAATGAGAATTTTGCAGAATTCAAGCAGTAAACAAAAAAGCTTTTAAATTTATTCGGTGGTTTTAATTGTAATACTATAAGCTTTCTATTTAATTTTTACTACGTTTAAAAGAAAATTAAAGTTATAATGAAATAACGTTATTAACGCAACAAAATTGGATGATGCTGTTAATATAACGATAACGTTTGTGTCGGCGTAACGGAAATGACATACGGAATATTTGTACAAATAACTTATAGCGGATAACGAAACGACAGGATAAAGTTATTCAACTCTGATATAAACCACCATTAAATAAAGTTGGTGAAGATAGCCCTACAGAAAACCATTTTCCTGATTTTACAATACTGATGGATGGTTATATATTGAATTGCATTTCCCTGGCTTTAACAGGCTTAAAAACATCTTTACTTCGCATTATATGGAAATAAATACATATGTACGGAGGCTGGCCAGACGGACAATTTTGCATTTTATGTAATAACTGATAAAATTTTAATAAAATGGTTTGTGTAAAATTGCAGAAGTTGCCGAGGGGCCCACAACTTCGCAACCTGTATGTTCACCCTTGCAAACTTTGGCCACCAATTCAAGAAATTTGGAAAACATTTCAAGTAGCGAAAATAGCCATGATTTTGTGGAATGTCTTGGAGAAACTGAGGGAATAAAAGACAAAGATTCCACCAATGTAAATACAGGAAACAAGAGAAAAACAAAGTGCAAAACATGGAATGAGATCATTGCTCAAACTTTACGGAATGTGATGAGCGACAACGCGAGAAAATTTAATGCGGCAACAGCCAGGGAAGTTGGTTTTCCAACCGTAAAAGAAATCCATGTTCCAAAGGCAAAAGAAATGGATGTTTCAACAGCAAAAAAAATGAATGTTCCAACAGCAAAAAAAATGAATGTTCCAACGGCAAAAGCAAACGAATTTGAAGAGCCTGTCAAAATGAAAAAACTGAAATCCAAGAAGTCGGAAAACATTTCAAGTAACCAAAATAGCAATGATTCCGTGGAATTTCTTGGTGAATTTGCAGTATTGAAAGGCACTAATTCCAGCAAAATAAATGCAGAAAAAAAGAGAAAAAGGAATAGCGAAAATTGGAAGGAGATCATTGCCCAAAGCGTACGGAATTTGATTAGCGAAAATGCGAGAAAAATTAATGCGGCAACTGTAAGGGAATTTGCTGTTTCAACGGCAAAAGAAATTAATGTTCGAACCACCAAAGAAGCTGATGTTCCTACGGCCAAAGAAATTGATGTTCCAACGGCCAAAGAAATCAATTTTACAGAGGCAAACAAAATTAACGTTCCAACGGCAAAAGAAATTCATGTTCCAACGGCCAATGAAAGTATTGAAGAAGGGTTTGTCGACGGTTTTGAATTGCCAAAGACGAAACTACTAACGATTCAAACAAGACAGAATAATGCTGATCGCCTCATTTCGGAGGTTGCTGGTATTCATTCGAAGGTTCCTGATGAACATTCGAAGATTCCGGATAAACATTTGGAGGCTTCTGATAAAAATCTGGTGGTTTCAGTTTCTAAAAATAAGGATCCATCTGCTGTAACAATAATTGCATCCAACAATGAGAATCAAGGTAAGGGTTTGTCGCATCTTTTTAGGCAAAGTTGAAACGAAAGCGTCATTATAGAAGTTAAACTTTAAAAAATCTTTACTTCGCATTAACATTGAAATACATACAGAGGCTGACCGGATGGACACTCAAAGAACTATTTAAATTTAAATTTTTTTAAAATTGCAGAAGTTGCCGAGGGGCCTACAACTTCAAAACCTGTATGTACGCCCTTGCAAACTTTGATCACCAATCCAAGCAATGTGGAAAATATTTCAAGTAACCAAAATAGCAATGATTCTGTGGAATGTTTTGATAAATCTGCGGGGTTGAAAGGCACAGATTCCAGCAAGATAACAGGAAAAAAGAGAAAATGGAATAACGAAAATTTGAAGGAGATCATTACCCAAAGTGTACGGAATTTGATTAGCGAAAGAGCGAAAAAAATTAATGCTGCAACGACAAAAGAAATTGATGTTCCAACCGTAAAAGAAATTGATGTTACAAACGTTAAAGAAATTGATGTTCCAACGGCAAAAGAAATTGATGTTCCAACGGCAAAAGAAATTAATGTTCCAACGGCAAAAGAAATTAATGTTCCAACGGCAAAAGAAATTGATGTCCCAATTGTTCCAAGGCATTCGAAGGTCCCTGATAAACACTCGGAGGTTTCAGTTTCTACAAATCAGGAGCTATCTGCTGTAATAATTCCATCCAACAAAGAGAGTCAGGGTAAGAACTTTTCATATTATTTTTTGTTCAAGGTTAAAAGGAAAGCATGATTAGAAAAGTTTCACTTTTAAAACAAAAATCATTACTCCCCAATAACATTAGAATACATTCCAAGGCTGAGCGGACGGAGACTGTTTTACATTTTTATATAATCAATTTTAATTTATTTCTTATAACTTATATGTTATAATATTTTTTAATTAATGTAAAAACGGGTTACTTATTGTATCTATTACAGGTGTTAAGTTTCCTCCAGTTGCTCCGGAAGTTAATGCTAGAAACCAGGAGGGTCGAATTTCAGTGGATAGTAGCGACAAATTTAGAAGCTCTGCCAACGATAAGAATCATAGGGATGTCATTGCCCGTATTTTGGGATCATTTATTAGTGACACATCTGAAAAAGTGGATCGCGGATATCCGAGAAGATGCAGCGCAGAAACAACGGAGAATCAATCAATCTTAAATTCCGAAACAAATAAATCAACAACAATTCAACCAACAGATGCACTGCTTTTAAGTGTTCCTGATACTGCGAAAAACAAGGATAAAAATCCAATTAATCCAGCCAACATTTCAGAGTCGTTGAATCCTGTAATCCCTACAAATGATTTGGTAGCAGAGGCAGAGATTCCGTCTTCAGAGAAGAATTCCACCGAACTAGAACATTTATTGAAGTCGCCAGTGAATCCCACAGCCACTGAAACTGCCTCAACAGTTAATAGGGAAGAGGATCAAACGGATCCAAATTCAGAAGTTCTTGACTTTGGGAACGATATTAATAGAATGGAATTAGATAAACCAGATTCACCGACGCCCTCATCATTGAATGATTTATTTCAAGAAAGAGTTTCGAACACGGCCCTACCACCCTCCACAGTCTCATCAACAAATCAGAATATCGCTGTCGACAGCAATTATTGCAGCGATGCTGTAGGCGGGATGATGAATTTCACTCAATTCTGTTCGTTGAATAGCAAAGCTGCATCTTCAGTAACAATCGATGAGTCGAACTCTATTTCATCCGCTGTAAACAATTCAGCAACCATTGCAAATTCTCCCGTGGAAGTCATTGAAATTGTACACCTTGAGGGTGATCCGTCTGAAATGGAACGAGAACCTGAAGTTAAAACCATCACCGTTGTAAATACTGGATTAGAGAATCGGAGAAACCTCAATACTTACAGGAAGTTTGGCAACCCTTGCTGGAACCCTTTCCATAATAGGAACCCCGGTGCTCCTGTTCACGTGAGCAGGAATCCGTGTCCGGCCCCGACGAGGTGGCAAAGAAACTGCGACAGGCCTTATCGTCCCAGATTTTTATTCGACGCTCGGGGAAGTGAAGGATCGAACGGGTATAATAGTTATTATAAAAACCTGCCGATAATTAGATTTCGTCGACCGCAATAAATCTGCCACATGGAAATTCTTTAAATTCAATCGGTAGAATCTTATCTGAATTAGTAAATGCAAACTATAGCGGATGCAAATCTTGGGAAGAATTGCGTAAACATGAAAATATCTTAAATGAACGAATCTCACCTTTCTTTAAATGTACATGGTAGGGGAAATATCAGTGGCCGGAGAGGATTATTGAGAGGTGAGTAAAAGGTGTTGGTTGTACTAATGTTAATTATGCCAGTATAAGTATTTATTGTATTAATAATGGAAATGAAGTCAGTGTGAATGCTTTAAATATTTGTACATTAATAACTATTTATACATAATAATTCGAATGAAAAATAATGTATCTGTGTTAACAAAACGTCCTGAAATATTTACAATGAAAATATTCTTAAGTGAATTTTTAAAACTTGTTCCCAATTGAAAATTTTAATATGATGTTCTAAGAAGAGTACATTTTAAAATCGTTTAAAAAGTCTGAATATATTTATTTATCTGTTTTCTCGGACAAAAATTGTATGTTGAATAATGTATAAGGACTCGTGCTAGTTGGTGCGTCTATATAGTCATTTAAGGTTGTGAATAGTATAGCATTGTTTGTAAATTCTGAAATCGAATTACGCAATATCATAAATAATTATAATATTTCTAATTTTCCATCATTGATTGTACCCAATTTTACAGCATTTCTATATTTTGTAGTCGATATTTAGTACCGCATAGTGTGTGTCGCGTGTAAATTCCTTTGTAGTCGAATTAAAATAATTATATTATTGTGATTTGATTTGTAACTGATTGATCTTGTGATTGTGATTGATCTTGTGACTGCGCTGATGAATGGGAACAAGTCGTTACTCAAAAATCTCGAAAATCAATAAAAACTATATATATATACATGTAATCTTATATATATGTATATATACTATATTATATATATTATATACATATATGTATCTTACATGTAATGGTTAAAAACGCATTTAAATTTAATTTGTTTGCTCTTGACATTTTAATCCTTATGTATCTATGTTTATCATTCAAATCATGAAACCTAAATCCTGAAAATGCAAGCAAAATTCTCAAGACGGCTTAAGGAGCGTGATTTTATTTGGACATTCTCACTTTGAGGACCGCGGTCCCCAAATCGACCGCGACCCGGAAAAATTCCTTTTAGTAGTGTGGGATTCAAACATTATCGCTTTTCATAACATTACAGTCAGCTTGTGTTACACTTGTAAATGGGAACCCACTGTTTACAATTGTTAATACTATACTGTTTACATTTGTAAATTGGTGCAATGGGAATACTCCACTGTTTACAATTGTAAATACTATAGTGGTTACATTTGTAAACTGGTCCAGTGTTGGGATCCCAAACCAAGTAGATGTTTGTAAGCAACATATCTCTAGTTTTAGATAAGTATCTTTAGTTTTTTAGTATGTATACCTATAGTTTTTGACATTTTCCATCTTCATTCCGTTCTTGCCTCCTGGTACCAAAAATATGTAATAAATAGATGGGGATTTTTACAGAATTACCTCTTCGCAAAAGCTAACAAATTTGCGTATATGTATTAATAACCAGTGCTTTCTGTAAAGAATCTGAAGTGTCTTTACTTGAAGTTTTATGTTTCAGTATGTATGGAAATGCTTTACAATTACTATAGATCTTACAAAAATTGTCCTAAAAATCTGAAGGGGCTGGGATTGTGGATTAGTGAGTGGACCAAGCCAACATGTTGGAACTATACTAATAATTCTACTAATTCGCATTACACCCAAGGCAAGGGTGACGTAAATCGTTGCAAAGCGACGAATATTGACTTACGGGTGAAGTCTTTCTTTCCCCCACTTCCTATAATATAACTTGTTGAATTTCCTATATACATTACTTACACACTGACACACTCAGACTCAGCAAAATCGTTTCATGAGGTAGCAAAAACGTTAGCAACGTGTAAGATTTCATCGTTCATCGGCAATATTTTAACATTCCGTGACGCGGCTGCGATGCCTGAGAAGAGGATTCAACGTGTTTAATTTCTGCTGCACTATGCACTCACAATCACAATAATCAGCCAGCGCATTTCGATTTATTTACATCCCAACAACAAGACCTGGATAGATACAATCAACTGTACCTTATCGAATATTTGCACTTACTAATACTTTAACGCGCTTGCTCACTAAAATAGTGTAGTTTTTTTAATTGGGATCTAAATTGTGATTTAAAGGATCCATGGTATAATAATATATTTTGCAATACTTGTGAACCAGATAAAGAATACATGCTAGAGTTCAATAAAATTATTAATAAAAAACCTTCAGAGGATTTCCGTCTGTTTTTGCCCTTTGACGTTATACACGTACTTATATGCATTTGTATGCAAATAAAACAAAATCTTGTTTTTTTACTATTGACAATTTAATGCAAATAGCAGATAAGTATTTATTTATAGAATTTATTGACCTAAACAAGAGCGAGTGACTTTAGGTTTTTTGTTATGGGGATTCTTCTTTCTTACATGGAATACAACATGTGATTAATTCATGCCTGTGTAAACTAACCGAATTTTGAGGTGAGACCTATTTATTGATTAAATAATTATTTACTAAAAAGCGAGTGTTCATTATTACTAAAGTAAACTCACGGAACTGTTGTGCAATATTTTATGCCTTTTTGTTGCGTTGTCATTGAATGTCATTCAGAGTATTATGTCATAATAATAATAAGCTGGACAAAAACGATTATTCAGTTATTTATTTAAATTTGACTGTATTTATTCATTGCTTTGCGTGGTGATTTTTCTTTTTTAATTTTTGTTTATGTATTTGTCCATTTTAGAGAGAATTAACATTATTGTGTTTAGCTTTGTAATTTTGTATTGGAAGTTAATCATTTCTTTGACCTGCTCTAAAAAACGCAAAAAATAATTATTTAAAAAATTATACATTTATTGATTATATTATTTGATTATTTATTATTTCTTTTAAAATATTTTTTAGATTTATTTTAATTCTCTTCTAATTGAAACAAATTCGAAATAATTGTTATAATAATTTGTATATTGATTTTATTAAATTACTATTGAAAATAACAGGAAGTATGGACGACGACGACAAACTCAAAGACTTTTTGGTGGGGGAAGTCGGTCGGGACTTCGTCTCCATTCCATTTTATGCTTGGTTATACATCTGTAAGAAGACTCGGGAGCAGATTGAGGACAATTATTCACACATTAAATTGACGGAGATGACGGAAGCTGATGCCCGACTTTGGTACACTCGCTATTGCTTCCAGTGTGATGACACCTACATTAGCTTCCTCAAGTCCGTCATCACTGGTTACCCGGCTTCGGACTGGCCGTCGGAGGTTAAAAAACTAAGGAAATTGCGGAAACTTGAAATGAAGATATTAAAATTGAAACAGAAGTCATCATCCAAGTTCTGCCCAGAGTCCAAAAGGAAGCGAGTCAAGGAGAGACGGGAGTCTAAAAATAAAAGGAAGAAAAATCGTAATTCGGAGGAATCAAGTTCGTCTGCCCACTCGACCGAAAGTGATGATGAAGTTGTCAGGGTTGAAAATGCCCATAAGGAATCAGACTTGGATGACTTTGTTTGGCCAAAGAAGAAATTGAAGGCTGTAATAAGTTGGGACAGCAGACACGATTTTCTCAATCCTCAAGCTCCGGACACTGGAAATATTTCGTCGGCTCCTTCAAATTGCACAACAAGTAGGATTGACGATGCTCATGTTGACTACGGTGTTGGTTTTACCCAAAATACAAATCCGGAGGCTGAGCCACTTGTGGAATCCAGAAATTTGGATTCCAGGATGGAAGATGATCCTGGTGAGTTGTTCAAACAGACAAATTTTAAAATAATAATAAAATCTTGGAATAATATTTCAGTGTGATTTTTAATTGATTGAGATTGAGGATCCTGAAATTACGAAAATTGAGACTATAATTTATTACAGAAGTGGTTGTTATACTTCAAATTTCGAAACCCGCATCTTCAAGGTTGCAAACTTCGACCACCAAATCAATCAAGTTGGAAACTATCACTAGTGAAGAAGAAGGAAACAGGAATGATTATGTGGAATGTCTTAGCGAAGCTATACAAAACCAAAATTCCGCTGAAGGGAATAAACAAAACATGAGAGAAAAGAAGGACAACGCTAGGAAGGCCATTATTGCTGCAAATGCGCGGGATTTGATTGTCGAAAATGCGAGAAAAATTAATGCTGTAACGGCAAGAGGAATTGATGCTACAACGTCAAGAAAACTTGATTCTGAACCGGCGAGAAGAAACGCGAGTAGCCGAAAAACAACGAAATGTCATGCCGAACGAAAAAGAAAAGTTCGGTTTTCATTTCAAGTAGCTGATTCTACAGAAAATCCTGTGCTGCCAGCACCATCAAAAAAAATGGTAAATATTTCCTCTCCTTCGGATGAAATTCACAATATCACCCCTCCGAACAAAATTCTGAGAGAGAATTCACCAACAAATGATAACGATTCTGAAGAAGCTGTTTCCGGTAGAAATTCAGAGACGCTGGCAGTCCAGGTCTTTCCTTCCTGCTATTATAACCTTCATGATGAGGAATATGAGGATGACGAAATTGAAGAAGGAGAACTTCTTGATGAAATGGATTTGCGAAGGATGAAATCGTTAGTTCAAGCAAGACAAAACATTGCTGATCTTCCCAATTCGGAGATGCCCGATAGTAATTCTACGGTTTCAGTATCTAAAAATCAAGAATCAGCAGCTGTAATAATTGCATTAAACAATGAGAATCAAGACTTAACGGATCTTGAACCTGATCAAAGTCTGAATTCCCACAATACGGATAAATATGTTGATGGTTTGTTTTACATAATGATATTAATTATTATTTAAAAAAAAATCTTAAATCATGATGATTTTGTTGAATATATACAGAGTATTTATAATACTATAATGTATTTCAGATATTGAGATTCCTTCAGCTTTTGAGAAAATAAATGCCGGAAATATCGAGGAACGATCAAGTTCAACGGACAGTCGTAATAATGATAGCGAAAACGGAAGCAGTTCAAACGATCCGAATCCGAGGGATGTTATTGCCCGTATTTTGGGAACATTTATCAACTTCACATCGAAAAAAGTTCCACACCCGACAAGATTAAGTGCGGATGCTATAACAGCGAATCAAGCCATCCTAAATCCAATAACAAATAATGAATCAAAAACCATCGAAACAACTCCTCAATTTTGTTCTCCTGAGGATGCGGAAAAAAATGTTCAAACTCCCGTTCCTCCAACAGTAAATATTTCGAATTCGTTAAATCCTGTAATCCCCACAAATGATTTGGTAGCCGAGAAAGAGACTCCGTCTCCGGAGAAGAATTGCTCCGAAGTAGAAAATCTGAGACCACAAATTAATCCCACATCCACTGAAACTACTTTAGCAGTTAGGGAAGGTCAAACGGATCCGAATGAAGAAGTTGCTGTCATCGGGAATGACGCCAATAGGATGGAATTGGGTAAACCGGATTCATCGACGCCGAAGGATCTTGAAGTTGTTAGGAGTTCAACCAGAATTTTTGATTCGAATAATCAAAGAAATTTATTTTTAAATACGAATAAGAGTAGCAAGAATTCTCCGTCGTTGAATGACTTTTTTCAAGAAGGAGCTCCTTATTGGAACGCGATTGTAAAACCTTTCACAGCCGAATCTACAAGCCTAAACAGCTTTGACAACAATACATTGATGAATATGAAAATAGAACATTCCGACAGCTATAGTGATCATTGTAACAGGGTACAGAACTTTGTGGATGTAGAAATTGAAGATTCAGTTGAAGTTGAAAGCTCTTCCAGTGGAGAAGAGTTTGATTCAAAGGATTTTGCCCAAAGTTTCGAGCGGAGGAAAAAGGATTTTCCTATGCAGCCCACAACCGGTGGTACTTCTTATGACGATGTTATAGAACACGCAGTGACCAACTACATTGATTTCGGTTCGCTGAATAGCGAAGCTTCGTCTTCAATAACAGCAACACCTGATGGTAATGCAGGGTCTAATTCATCCTTTGGACACAGTTCCGCAACCGTTGCAGATGAGCCTCCTCCGGAAATCATAAACATCGTCAACCTGGAGTGTGATCCGTCAGAGGTGGAACAAGAACCTTCTCCTGAAGTTCAAGCAATTACCATTGTAAGGCCACCCAGAGCTACTGGTGTAGCGAATCCCATCAACTCTATTATTAATAATTACAACAAGGTTGGCAATGCTCGTCCCTACTGGAACCCCTTGTATAAGAGTCGTGGTGGAGCTCCACGACCTCCAGATCAATTCATGAGGAATCCATGTCTGGCTCAGATGAGGTGGCGACATGGTAATGTTTTTGGTCCGTGGCCGCGAGGAGCTCCATTCAGACCGAATTCCCAAATAAACAATCCTTACATATACAATAATTTCAGCACAGTACGCGCTGGTCAGTGGTTTCGTCCCAGGTTTCCCAACGGCGGTAAGGATGCTTCCGGCCCAGAAATTCAAGGACCGGGTGGTAGCTATAATAGTTATAATAGTAAGAATAATGAGTAGTTGCCGGTAGTTCGAATTCGTCGCCCGAAATAAATTTGATTCGATCAATGCTTACATGAAGATAAATTCAATCCGTACAATTTTCGGATCATCAATCAAATCAAAAATTATGTAGTATTCAAATAGCCGATACAAATCTTACAATTTAGATAGAATTGTGTGCTCAGAACAGTATTTTGACTCTTAAGTATTCCTTACATGTAGATAGTAATGGTGAGGGACTTAGTGAGATTCAAAGAGAATTTTATTCTAAACGTGGGAATTATTTTACTTAATGTTCATTAAGTAAATTAAATAATAATAGTAATACTAATGATAATAATAATACAGTGGAACGAAATCAGTGACAACAAATATTTCCAGCACTCGATTTTGTGATCGTCGGTCGGTAGTTCAAAATATCAATTAAAATTAATGCTGCCAGATGCACTCGGATTCTGAGAACAGCACTCGTTTTCAGGGTCTTGTTCTAGTCATTTTATAAAACTAGACTAGAGCGTAAAATGCTCTCGTTTTTTATAAGATGTACTAGTTTGTACTAGTTGTTTGTAAAAGTGTGTATGTAATATGTAATAATTTCACATATAAATCAGTTCTAGACGAGCGGAAACATTATGGGTTTACCTGTACACGCTGGAAAATGCCCTGCCCAGACGGCAACCATATACGCACAAAAACTGGATTTCTTTGTTATAGAACATTTTGAACAATTTAGGGTTTTTAAATTTG
>JAQGAK010002577.1:0-19462 GCA_034696945.1 Lipothrix lubbocki
ATCGACACTCATCCTCAAAATTTTGTGAGTTGAGGACGGATTTGAGTGTGAGTTTGGTTTCCTGAATTCCAGCCTTAGTTTACAAACAAACCAATGCAATAAAATATGTCAATTTAATAATATTATTTATACTGAACATTCTCATAAAAATTCAACACCAATATTTCAAATTAAGCTATAAACCTTCTAAAATATCAGGTTAATCAGGTTTAATAAAATAATTAAAATCTAAAATAAATAAAATATCAAAATAAAAATAACTTTATAGCATTATTAAAGCAAAAATTTAGAAAACATTTTCCACACACAGTCATCCGCAAGCTTCGCACAAGTGTTCACGACTCACGACGCGACCCTAAAAACGTTGACAATACAAAAACCATGCTTATACTATACTGTAAAGCCTGCCGTGCCGTAAGTAAAGTAAATTGTGTATTAAAGGTCTAAAAACTGCACATCCACATATGTATAACACAATTCTTTCCCAAACAAAACAATAAACAAACACCATATCTAAAAGTAAACTGTATTATGTTTGTATGATAATAACGGATATACAATACCATGTGTTTAAAAGCTCTGTACGTAAACACATAAAGTGTATTAATGCGTCATAAATCTCAGAGTTTCCGCGAGACAACCATAAGTCTGCACAGAGAAAAGGACACATTTTTTAGACTTTCAAGCACATACAATAATTTCAAGCATATACACACAAGAATACTCATTGAAAATATTCAAAAACAAGCAATACATATTATGTTGACCTAAAGGAATTTCAGGCTTTAAGAATGGTATGCAAAATGCAAGGCCGAGCTTTGGTTCGTCGAAGTTGTCTAGGTGACGATTTAGCAACAAATTAGCAGGGATCTTCATCATAACTATAGTGACGTAATTGTTGAGCACCGTTTGTGCAGTTACTGGTTTGAGGAAATTGGGGTACCCATGCACGGGCATTGTTATTTTGGCATGATCCAGTTTGTTCAGGATGGCGTAAGCAATAATGAAAATGGCAGTACTGTAAAGTTTCCTGTGGAACTTCGTAAATGCAGTTGTTGATGTTCTCGTCCTGACGTTCAGAACGTTCTATACACGTAGACTCACTAGTTTTAGCTGTGTCGTCAGGTTTGTTGATGGGAGCGTATTGTGGCTCCGGTAGAGGGTAGTATTCTAGGGACTTTTTCCATTCATCAACATTGTGTATGATCTATTAATGAAATCAGTAAAACCATTCTTTCGCTTTGTGACGTAATACTTTTTGTTTCTCATTGTGCTTTTAATTGAACAAAAACTTACAATAATTCGTCGCTGAGGAATGGACATTTCCTTCACTTCGTCGTGCGTTGTAGAACTAGTCGGATTTTGTGCCTCCGTAATAATTGAAAGTTGCCTGGTTTTCTTACCACCTTCCGATTGTGAATCACTACCACTCCAAGTAGTTGCAGCACCTAAATTCACCAAATTATTTTCAGGATGCAATTGCGATACACGTTGAAGCGTTTCATCCAAATATGTTTTACCGTCGGTCGATCCAGTTTGAGGCTCAGTAACCAATCTTTGCTCTTCATTAATGTGATCCAGAGCACTAATGTCTTCAGAAGGTGCAATGTCAGAGATTACATTATTTTGACGGTCTTCAGGGAACTTGGAATTATTTTCATTTGCATACGAGTTTCTCCCATTATCATTCATCGCAGATGAAAATGGCGGTTCTGGCCTCATAGAATTTCTTTCATGTACTGGCAAGTTCCTACCATTCGATGACAATGATAATCGAGATTCTGGTCTCATGGTAATAGAAATTTTTTCATTTGCAGATATGTCCCTACCATTACCAGACGATAATAGAGAAGTTGCTGGACTCTTGGCCGGTGTATTTTTTTCATTTGGAGATAAGTCTTCACCGTTCACAGTTTTTGCAGAAGATATAAATGGTTTTTGCCCGACAGCCTCAGATTTTTCATTAGGCAATTTCTTACTATTCGCCGAAGAAGTGAATGGCAGTGCTGACATCCTGGTCGTAGAATTTTCAGGCAATTTCCCAAGATTCGAAGCCCCAGGAGAAGATAGTGATGTATGTTTGGAATTTGTTTCTGGCTTCATGGTAAGAGAATTTCTGTCATTTGCATGGAATTTCTCGCCATTAGAGGTCATTGCAGACGAAAATAATGGCGGATCTGGTTTAGTGGTCGCATTTCCTTCATTTGTAGGCAAGTTCCTACCATTCGCAAAAGAAATTAAAGGCGTTTCTGACTTTTTGGTCGTAGTATTTCCTTCTTTTGCAAGCAAGTTCCCGACTTTTGAAGTCGTGGCAGAAGACAATGATGGCCGTTTAGAATTTGGATCTGGCTTCATGGTCGTGGACTTGCTGTTATTTGCAGGCATGTTCCGACCATTGGGAGCCATTAACGGTAGTTTGGAATTTGCTTCTGGCTTTGTGGTCGTAGATGATAATGTCGGTTCCGTCCCCTCAGCCGTAGATTTCCTTTCAGTTGCAGGCAAGTTCCCATCCGTACCTACTCCAGGATATAATGACGGTTCTGGCCTCCTGGTGGTAGAATGTCCTTCATTTGTTGTTGTAGAAAGCAATGGCGGTTCTTCTGACCTTCTGGGTGTAGTATTTCCTTCTTTTGCAGGAAAGTTCCCAACATTCGAAACCGTGGAGGAATACAATGATGGCCGTTTGGAATGTGGATCTGGCTTCATGGTCGTGGACTGTCTGTTATTTGCAGGTATGTTCCGACCATTGGGAGCCATTAGCGCTGGTTTAGAATTTGCTTCTGGCATCGTGGTAGTAGACAATAATTTCGGTTCCGTCCCCTCAGCCGTAGATTTTCTTTCAGTTGCAGGCAAGTTTACATTCTTAACTACTCCAGGATATAATGACGGTTCTGGCCTCCTGGTGATAGGGTTTCTTTCATTTGTTGTCGTAGAAAGCAATGGTGGTTCTTCTGACCTTCTGGTCGTAGTATTTCCTTCTTTTGCAGGCAAGTTCGCGACTTTTGAAGCCGTATCAGAAGACCAAGTTGGCCGTTTGGATGGCCCTGGTTTCGTGGTCGCAGAATTCCCAATATTTATAGACATGCTACCATCACGCGCCGTTTTTGTCGACGACAATTTTGAATTTGCATCTGTTTTTTTGTTTGTTGTATTAATGCTGATATTGTCGTTTGATGTCATTATTGGTGATATTGCAGCTGGGGATGTAGATTTATTACTATGAGTCAGGATTTCGGCACTACTGGGTATTTTTATAACTACTGATTCGTCGGTGATTCCATCATCGAAGACTTTCCAATGTACGTCGTCTTCGTCTAAGTGAGGATTTGAGGATTCAGACCAGCGTACGTTTCCACCCAATTCACGACCCCCAGGAGATATGATGGATTCCATTATTGGGCCGGAACTAACAGGTGATGATCTTCCTGGCGTAGATTTGATTTTCGAAACTCTTGATGGACCAGAAGATTGTGTCGATATCGTCGACGACGCTTCGGAATTGTTTGACTTTTCCAGTATTAGAAAGGAATCAGTATCTGGATACTGAGACTTGTCGCTACTTTTACCTGAACTAACACCTGATATCTTGGGACTTCTCGCTGGTGACGTTTTGCTTTCATTTATTTTTTCTTCTGATGAATTTGATTTGGAGCGAATGTGTATTTCAATTTCACTCTTAGTAATATTTGTGTCAGTTGTTTCATCAAAATTTTTACTTGCTGAGGTATCTGATTTTTTGGCAGATGCTACTGTGTCATAAACTGGACGGCTTCCAGAACTTCGGGAAATAGGAGGACTCCTTTGGGACACTTGGGAACGTGAATCTTCTTCAAACATATTTTTAATCCCTGTTGGGTCTGAATGCGTCTGCGATGAAGTCGAATGTCCAGACACAGAAGCGTCAGACGCCCTATCACGTGTATCAGAAATGGTATGAATATTCTGCCTAACAAGCAAATTCTTCTCAGAATCGTCAGATTCAGTGTTGAAGCGAAAAACTGATCTAAATATTTTCGAAAATGCATTTCCGCTACTTCTGGAAGCTTCATCATCGCTCGATTCTGTCACGTTTGTACTGTCCATTATGTTTGGCTCTTCTACGCCATCATCGCCCATTTTTGAATTTTGTTTCACTCCGTTACTATCTTCCGTTTTTATTGTTTGCTTCAAGCTATCGTCTTCCATTTCTCGTTGTCCTTTTATTGCATCATCGTCCAATTTTGGTTGTTCTTTTACTGCGTCATCGTCCATTTTTGGTTCTTCTTCTACCCCATAACCTTCCATTTGGTCTTCGTTGGAGCCTCCTTTGTCCTCTTTTCGGTCAGTTTTTGCGGATTCATTACTCAATCTTTCTGGGTTATGAACAGTTGCTGTACCTGTAGTTATAAGACGGTGTATTATCGTAAATGGGTTTTCGCCCAACTTTAGTTTACTTTTCGTAATATTTTGATGTATTTTTGATATTGCATCAAGTGAATCTGCCCTTTTATCAGATTCGTCCAATACTCCCTTTGTGATAAGACGGTGTAATTGATAAATCTTGCTACTTTCTTCAGGCACAATGTTAACTTGCTTAGGTAATTCTCCGTCCGATTTTTTAATGTCATCATTTTGTGAACTTTTATTACTGCGAATAACAGCATTCGATCCTGCATCCGAAGATTCAATGGGAGAGTCTGGCCAGCTCAAGCTTTTCTTGTCGCTCAAGCTTCCAGAATCCGGCTTATCTTTTTTCGGAGTTGAAGTCATTTGTTTTGTTTGCGGTTCAAAACCTGACCCTGGAGACTCATTGTCTTGGTTTGTAGCTTCGCCTGAGGTTGGTGGGGCTTTGTCCACTTTCACGTTTGTCGACTTTTTTAGAGCATCCATAACTGCCACTTTAACCTTTTTCTCTGTATGTGTTTTTAACACTTTTGGGTTCTCCTTTCTTGCTTTCTGTACTTCTTCACCGACAAGGGTCTCTACCCACATGCGGAGCATAGATAAACCTTCAGGCTCCACCAAATTCGCTGTCTTCAGGGTTTTATCTTCCGCCGCTGCATCCACCGCATTTTGTACTACATGGTCAATCCAAGCTTTCTCATCAGCGCTTGCTGCTGAAGCGTCGGCTTCATTGACTACCGCTCCTAGAGTTTTAGCAAAAATGATGCCCGTATTGCCGCCCGATAATTTTACCGTCAAATGCTGCCTTTGGAAAAATGTTGGAAAATGCGCTAATTTACGAGAGTTTTCAAAAATTTCCAGTTTCTTAATGGTAACTTTGGGATAGAAATGACTGCATACTGGTAATGAGGTGAAATTGGAAGATTTTTATGAATTTTGTGCTTCTGTCGGTGAAATGACTTTTTATTTTTTTAATTTTTATTGGTACTCGTGCTTTTATTGGACGAACCAGCTATGCTTAGACGACACCTTTTCTGAAACTTGAAATTTTATTAGAATAAATTAATAGAATAAAATTTTATTGAACTTTATTTAATTAGTTGCATGTGCATATGAAAGCATTTAATTTTTATGTCATCCGACCAAATAGCCGCCTGGCCATTTGTAGGGCTAGTTTGCCCCAACGAGTATGAGCTAAAGGCATTAAATATTGTATATGCTTGAAATGAAAGTCTAAAAAATTTCCAAGTCCATTTTTCTGTTCTGTGCACAGATGACTATTTTGTTTATGGCTGTCTCGCGGAAACTCCAAGATATATGACGCAGTGTGGATATTGTGACTGTAAAGGATTTGATTTCATACAAAGTTCCTCCCCATGCTTTAGCATTACGGATGAGGAGCGTATATACTCAATGTTAAAAAGAGTTGAGTTGAGAGCGTAGGAGAAAAGTAGGAAATCTCTTTGGAATGTCAGCTCAGATAGCAGAATTGAGCAGAGCAGAATGTCTCATCTCTCATATAATGAAGGAGCTCAACTCTTTTTCTCACTCTCCGAGACTCTCCTATATAAATATAATATAAAATAAACTAAATAAATTCCCTCTCGTTCCGTCTGCTACCCGTGTCCCCCGTGTGTATTTCTATTTGGTTTCTGTAAATTTTGTATATTCAAGACTTGAAGGCATGTGTGTGTCTATAGGGAAAAAATACATAGAAATACAAAGGATAAAAATATCAAAATGTAAAAGTTGAAACTTTTAAAGAGCCAAAAACTTTGTATCAAAACACATGCACTTGAACTAATATTCCTCATCCCCGGCCTGCTCTTGATCTAGTTCTCTAAATTCTCTGTATAGTATACTTATACTTTTAATATAATATAGTTTCCCTCATCAAATCTTCTCTGTTTTTTCCTTTAATTTTATATTTTTACTATAATATCTATATGTTCATCCTATTCCTCCTTCTTGTTCACTTTTAACAACTCTCGCAGTTCTCACACGAAAATTCTAAAAATATCCACATTCGTTTTTTTATGTAAGTACAGAATACATCCCTTTTTATTATACACGCAAAAACGACGGACCAGATCGGAGAGAGAGGATTTGTGCCCGATTTTAGTGGGATGAACAACTTTGATTTTGCCATCAACATTTATTATTTATACAGTAAATTCTAACAATAAGCAAAAGTAAATTATTATTGTTTAAATCTCATATATGCAACCACTTATACTATACAATAAAGAATTTATTAGATAATTAGATACGCTTCTTGCCTTTTAATCGGAAAGGAATGACTATTTACTATTGGTGATTATCCCCTGGATTGTAAAATAGAATTTGATAAATATTCCAGAAGAGAGAGATTATAATATTATAGAAACAATGTCACAATCAGAAGTAAATTATTCTGCCAAAAAAGGGGTCTGTGCCAATAATCAAAACCCATGCTGCGGGGGGGACAACAGTTCAATATTGGATAAGGAGGGGTTGACAGAGAGGAAATTGAAGTTGACACCGATGGAATTCCGAGTGACACAGGAGAGACAAACTGAAAGGTGAGCAGAGTATTAATAAATTGCGTTTTTTTGTCATCAAGAATCAAAGAATCATTTGGTCCTGATTGGTACCGAACGCATTTCTTTAAAAAATGTGTTCGTTTAGAGATTGGTTGTTAATTGATTTATTTATTTTGTTTTTAAGCTGCTTCATTTGATAACATTAAGCTGTTATTGTGTAGCTTTGAAGACTAAATATAATGTTGTTGATGTTGTTGTTGTATTGAATATTCTGTATGATTGAGTATTAAATGCAGTGAAGACGAACGGGGTCCCGAATTTTTGATGGAATAATTACGTGCTTGACTGTATACTTGACGGCGATATAGTTACATGAATTATTTAAACATGCAATTTGCTAGGTCAAAATCATCACAGGGTGTTAATTTCAAGAGCAGTTGAGTGATGGTGTTTGCAACTTTTGATTTGATAAGTTATACTTATAGTGTTACAACAATAAGTGAGGTTATTGTTTTGACGTTTAATGCGCCGTTACCAATAATTTTTATCTTTTGTTGAATTTGTAGACCATTTTCAAATAAGTACAACAAGCATTGGGAGGAGGGTATTTACCATTGTATCGTTTGCAACACGGAGTTATTCAGATCTGAAACCAAATTCGAGTCCAAATCCGGATGGCCTGCGTTCTCAAATGTGGTGGATACGAAGCGAGTCAAGTTGACACCGGATCTTTCACATGGTAAATTAATTGCAAGTTAATGATTTCGGAGGATGGTTAATTTATTAAAAAGGAAAAGTGAAGTTTGAGATCGATTAAAGAATTTGTTTGGAAAAAGTTCAAGATTTTGTTGATAAACTTGTGCGTGTGCGATTTCGATTATATATGATTCTCAACTATTACTAATAAATATTACGACTAATTCTAGTTGGAGCCAACCTTCTACTCCTAGTTGCTAAACCGGATCTAGCCAGGACGGAAGTTTCCTGTGCGAATTGCAATGCCCACCTCGGACATCTGTTTAAGGACGGTCCGAAACCGACAGGTCTTCGGTATTGTATTAACTCCTCGTCGTTAATATTTCAATCGTCCGAAGGTGACGGGACTGGTGATAAAGCGGAAGATCCGTCAGTCGTAGTAGATGGTCGGTCAGACCCACCGAAGGAAGAGCCTAAACGTGAACTCGAGCGGCCAACAACATTAATAAAAGCTCCTTGTCCGAATCCGACAGGGAGTTCCTCCAAAATTTGTTTTTTCCAGTCTGCGACTCCCTTGAGAAAGGCTGGGAATACAAACAAGAATCTCATGGTCAATTCGAATTCATCGGGTAGTCTCGGAAGTAAGACTCGTTGGACTGATAGCGATCGTAGTAATAATAGTATTGTTCGAAGACGCATTAGTTTATTCTCCTCGTCAACGCCTATCGAAACTATATCTTCTCCACCAAAATTATTTATCCTTCGCGAAACATCTCTCTAGTGTGATATATAACTTTATACCTTCGTCATTTTAAGTTTATTATACTCGTTCCTTTTTATGTTGTGACTTCGATTTAGGTAGTGGTTCTAGATTTAACGTCCGTTTATATCAATGATCTGGACGGCGCAGCTACAATTTTGAATTGTGACTTCACGTTATTTAGATATTGCAATCTTGACATTAATTATTATTATTATCTAGATTTTAGTCGCTGCGTCAATTTTAACTAGTGACATTAAGTTGGACATTTTCATATTATTATTAATTTAAAATTCTTTCGCCACGCATTTCCTTGGATCGTATTGTGCCTGATTATGATGATTTGGAAGGAAGGACTATTGTTTTGTAATCGTTGACGATTCCTGTCATTCCTTATTCCCAAAATTATTTACCTGTTTTAACGTGAAAATTACCTCTTGTTTATATTTCACCTATATAACACCTTGTACACGAATGTAATACTCATTCTAGTCCTTTGTAACAATTTTACCTGCTGAAAAACATATTATTTAGATCTGATCTTCCATATAAATATTATTAAATGTAATGGTGTTGGAAATGTTCGTGGCAGTGATGCTTCACAAAACGTTGTAATACTAGTAATCCTGTGTTGACAAAGTTGGCGTTGGAAATTGCAAATATGATGTACAACATGATATCGTTGCTAATATTTATAATAATATAAGTATAAGCATTATTATTATTAGAAACTGCTTACTTATACACTTCAAAAACTACAAAATTGCTATGAAACTAAAATAATGTAATAATGCAAAATTGCATCTATTTAAAAGTACGTACAGTTAAATACCTTACTAATTGTACAGAAAGGATTTTTTGTTGAGAGTTGTTTCGTCCTAACAAATATGTTGTCATTTTATTTTCGTATACATGTACCTAATTAACCAACGTAAAGTATTTATTGTGAACGTGTGCAATATCAAACGGAATCCTCAGCGCATAATCGTACAACTTAAAATGTTAGATTCCTTACTAAATTATTAAGTTTTATCTCTTAAATACATACCTATATATATAGGTACATACATTATATAACTATACCTAAAAACTATTAACTAAATTATAATAACATGGTACTATTTATTCATCGTGGATATTACAGGAAGGTTTCTAGAACTAGACCAGAATGGAAAAAGTCACTTAAGTGAGAATATTAAATAGGTCATCTGGATTCCGTATTAATATTATCGCCAAGAAATACTATTTGCTATTAAAATAGTAAACCCGAAAGTATTAATTTTGTAGTATTTCGGTTACACAACTTCATATGTAACTTCCTATTTCTCCATATATATACATAGCTTTAACATAATCCCAGAACCGAGATTTAATGTGTTTTTATATTTACATAATTTGTAATATTATATTTGTACTATGTAGTCGTAATAATTGTCGTGTGTTGTTGTTTATATTACATATTATGTATATACTATATACATTGTATTTTACCAGAAACAAGGTGTGAAAGTGCATGGAATTAATGTGTGACTTTTGGGAACTGATTTTTAGAATGCATTATCGTGTAACAATTAACGGTCCTGGAGGAATTCATTTCCGACTAAGAAATTCACGTAATATTTTCTAAAACTATTCATCGTCCAAAGTATTAATATTTAATAATATTGTTTCCAGATTTCGCAAATTTTGGTTGTTAATTTTTATTTTGGGTGTATAATTTCATATTTTATTACCATCAGAATGTATGCGGTGTTACTATTAAATCTTTATTTTTTTGGTTCAAACATTTTATTATTGTGCATGCTTAATATTATTTATTTCCGAATATCTATATTTGTTATATTGCTGTTTATTGTTAAGTGCATTTTTTAGCTCATCATCGCGGGTGTTTATAATAATTTGTGCATGGTTTTATTCCGCATATCTTTTGACGTTGCTTTTCTGTCAATAAGTTGATATAATCGAGCTTTCTAATACATAATTCGATAAATTCCTAACTATGTATGTGGTTCCTAATTAAAACTGTCTTGTTGTGTCCTGTCTGTACAGCCAAAAATACTTACGAGCTTGATAATTAATCTGTTTTGCAGTCAATTAATTGCCCGTGAGTGGAATATTATTGTGTGTGGGGGCGTGATAATCCAGCAACTTTCACCTTTTTATGCCTAAAACTTTAACTTTCTGGGATAATACTCGCAAATATAAATACATTTAATACATCCGCACTTTGTCCGTGAATGCATAAAATAATACTGCAAAAACTTTCAGCAATAATAAATTCAATATTTTCTACACTAGCAAGTTACCAGAATGTCTAACATAAACAACGCTTTTCTATATATAGTATATATATACTTATGTATAACTATCGACTATAATCAACAGCTCTGAAAATTCGCATGCAGTACTAAATCTATTCTATCAATATCACAGGTTTTTATTTTTTTAAATTTTATTAAATAGCTGTAAAGCCATTTAACCAACTGTACTGCAAAATGTCCTTTAAATCTGTAATGCCAACACAGCTTAACTATATGTAGTATTTACCAAGTTCGTACATATATTTAGAAAATCTGCGCTTTCTTGTGGTTATAAAACTGATAACGCAATTAATTTTTTAAAATACGGAAATTATCAATTAATTTTTACAAAATACGGAAATTGATAATTAATGTTTAAAAATACGGAAAAAATTAATTTAAAAAAATTAAGAAATTATGAATTTATATACTCTAACAGCAATAATAATAATATTGTGATCTTGTATTGTGAATCGTGTGTGTGTATATATATTTCAATAAGAGCCTATTTGTTGATTATTCAGCACTAAAAATAATTGTACTAACAATATTTAAAGCTTTATTTGCATACTGAAATCTCGACACGATTTATTTGGCAAAATATTTACTGTAATAATAATAATTACACATTATTTTAATAATTTACACATTTTTTGCTGCCGCCAGCTTCCTGGGAATATCTAAATAATTAAATTCGCTACTGTTTCGTCCGATAACAATAATAAACAAAAAGTAAATAAGTTAATATTGCATATTCGCAATCATTTAAGCTTCACATTCTAATGAATATTTCCGCCATTTCTATTTATTTTCTTTCTTTTTTAAAAATTTCCTTTCCTTTCTAATTTTCTTCACTATATTCTTGCAGATTCCATTCAATAAAACGCACAATGACGGGGAAAGCTGCAATCTACTAAAATTGGGAAATTTCGGGGGATCTTCTCTCTTTCTCCCTCCATCCCAATTTTCTCTCTCAATTCTTCTCCAGCCGATTTTTCTCAAAAATCTTGAGAACTTTTCTCACACGTCTTTAGTAAAGATATTATTAAATTATTACTCAAGAGCCTCTCTCTATATATTTCTCTGAAGCTTGTAAAGAATTAAAAGACGGCCTATTTATTCTTCATCACACTAATAATGCTTCAGTACTGCTGTAAATTATATAAAATTAAATGAAGTCTGCCTCCAAGTCTGCATTGACTGCAGCAATACAGTCGGGCTTATGGATATTGTCAATTAAACATAAATAAATAATTTAATCGTATTGTAATTTATTCTAAATACACGAAAGATTATTGTAATCAATAAGAGCGTAAATTATTAAGTAACTTTTACTCTATACAAATAAGCAACTCGTAAAATTATTGTGAAGCTCAGACATAAGCGCAAGGATTCTGAGTTCCGGAGAGATAAATAAATGAAATAAACAATCGCATATGTTTAACATCAGAATCATTCGAAAAAATAAATACATTTTTTTGTTCACGGCATATTAATCACTTATTATTATTTAATTTCCAGTAGTTTTGTGTTCAATTTCCTGTAGTTTAACATGTAATTATCTATCATTTTGAATTTTTGCTTTTTCAATAATTAATTTTGCATTTAATTTTCATTCATTTTGAATTGCCATTAATTTTCTTTCATTTTGAATTATTTTCGGATTTAATTTTCATTCATTTTGAATTAATTTTGTATTTAATTTTCTTTCATTTTGAATAATTGCATTTAATTTTCTTTCATTTTGAATTATTTTCGGACTTAATTTTCATTTCTTTAGAATCATTTTCGGACATAAATAAATGTCATTTAATTAAAATTAATTTCCTACTTAGTTTTGACTGATTGCAGTATTTATTTTGAAATCATGAGCTGTATTTACCTTTACTTGATTTCGTAATGCATTTTCTAATAAATTGTGTTGAATTCATTTTTTGATTTGATATCCATTTATTTTCATTGCATTATTTTCTATTTATAGAAATTATTTAAAGTAAGCTTATGCTTATTTTAATTAATTTATTATTTAATAATATTTTTAAATAATTATCCTTGCATTTTACATGATTTAAATTTAAAACAAGTATTTAATAATAAATTCGTTCGTTTTTGCTTCTCGGTTATTTGCTTATGTAACATACATATTTGTTTACAAACGCTCGGCTAAACTTTGCGCCACACAAAGTGTAAACTTTCACAGCACAAAAGACAAAAAGGGGAAAAAAAGCGACGCAATCTTTCGCCCGCCGTCAGAATTCTCAACCTTGGCGTACTTATTTTATTGTACTCAAAGGAGTTTTTTGTAATCCTCCAAACGCAAACATTTCATTTCCACACTGAAAACAAAGCTATTTTAGTACATTTTAACCTTTTAATTACACTCATTTTTAACTAAATTGGGCTCACAAAGTTTAATTTACAAATAATATTGTCAGATTTTGTACAATTTGTATTTCAAAGTTTGTTTTAAAATAATATTTTTACCAAATGTTAATTTTGACCCTGCAAAGTTTTAGGATTAATTTATACGTCTTTGAGAATTTATTTATTTATTAAATACTTAAAAAAGTATTTAATTTACTAAATTAACACATTATCATCGACACTTTGAATAATAATAATATTCAAATCTTAAAGTTATTATTATTAAATGAATTGCATTCTTTGGGCACCTTCAACGGAATTTAACCTTGCATGCAATTTCTCATTTGAATTAAGATTATGACAAAAACAAAAACGCTTTTAATATTGCTGTAAATTCTTCATGGACGATCGGGGCTAAAGGTAAATATTTGTTTGTTTTTGATATAATTTAAAGAGTTTACGAAGAACAGCTTTTAGTTAATTATTATTTGTGGTGTCATGGAAATGAAATAATAATGTTTTTGAAATATTCGATTTTATTCTATAATATTTTATATTATAATATAATGACCTTAATTTTTATTAAATTATAATAATACTTAATACTTTTAATTAAATTATAACAGTTTTATTTTTATTTAGACAATTTCGTTAAATAAATAATATTCATTGTTTGCTATTTTCAAATCCGTACACAAAATATGGACGGATGTTTTTGTTTACGTTTGTATTTAGGTTGTTATGCGTTACCAATAGATTTTGCGATATTTTGATGTCAAGAAAACAAAAACAATCGAAGGCGTTTGGGCTGAAGGAAAATAAAGTAGACGGCGTTCTTTAGTATGCAATTTATTTATTGTATACAAAATAAATAAAATATTGTTTTGCTTTGGGGATGATTAAAGCCAAAGAAAATATATTTGGCATGTGCTTTGTTGTCCATCAAAATCTCCAAATATCAGTCCAGTTAGTAGTTAATCAGATTATCAGACTAACTTAAAAGTTGATCAGATTGTTGTTGTCGTCGCGTAGTTCGGGTTCTTTGAGATATGGTAGTTGTTGTCTTGTTGGGGTCACAATCACAATAATATGGGCTGGGCTTTTTAATTTTTAGGAACGAGAGAGTGACCACCATGTCGGATTCAGAGGACACTGACAGCCTCCTGTCTATCGCCACTCCAACTGGTCTCACGAATTTTCTTGGCCTAACTGTTGAGCAAATGTCAACTCACATAAACTCTTTGACAAACCAGCAAAGTGAAGAAACCAAGAGTAGTTCAGAAGAACGAAAGGTGGACAATGGATCTCGGGAAGCAGTTTTGAATCAGCTGCAGGAATGGTCTGATTCTGACAATGACGCTAATGACGACGCCAAGTCTGATTCAGGAAGTGAGGCATCCACAGCATCAACGAATAGCATTACCCTTCTAATGGCATCTGAAGGTAAAGAAGATCCGAACAAAGATATAGAAGTAATTGACACCGCCACAGCTGATCCCGCGCCAGATTATATTCATTACGAAGAGGATTTCCCAGATATTAGCAATGGAATTCCGGAAACATCCAATAAAATGTTAGAATTTAAATATGACAAGTACAAAGCTCCTAACTATGGTGTTCGCATCTCACCTGGTTTCGGAGCTCAAGGAGTAAATTTTCTCCGGCCATCTCCCAATTCCGGCTGGAGGTACTTACCCGGTTGGGAGCAAGATCCCCAGTTAGTACAACGAGCTCCTAACTTTCGTACTCCTGGAGGGTACAAGCCACCAGAAAATCAACCGCCACCTCGCGACTTAACTGATGCTCAAATTCAGGAGGAAACCCGACAAATGTACGCGGAGGGGAACGATGATGAGGATGAAACAAATGGGAATTCGTTTAAGTTCACTACGAAGGTAAACAAAGAGGCGGAAGCGAGTGTAGAGAGCAAGGAAACACAATCGGGTCTGCAAGGAGAAGGTGATGGTGCGGGGGTTAAAATAAATATTGAAGATCAAATTATACCGAATCCATCATCCGAAAATAGCGAGGTTGAATCAAAGTCTACGAATAAAGGTGATGAGGACTCGGCAGCCAGCGGGAAATGTGCAAGACAGAAATTGCTCTCAGCAGGAGAGAACCCTGGTAGTATACCAGATTTGGGCTTCGGACTTCGTGACTTTGACAAATTAGAAGTAAAGGAGACGCCGGTCGTGCCATCGCATAGTTGGGTGTGCGGGAGCAGCAGTGGTGGAAGTGGACAGGAGAAAAAGAAGAAAAATAGACGGGACAGACCAAATGTAAGTTTTGTGCAGTTTCGTGACGAGAATAACCTGGAAATATCTCCCATCAAAGCAGCCTACCTGGAAAAGAATGGAATGTCCGCAGACATTAGCCGTTGTTTACCGAGATATCGACCGTCTACCAACAAAACTAATGTTATTAAATCACCTACCAAGAAAGTTAATTTATTGGAACTGGACCTACTATGGAGGGACATTCGGACTACAAAGGAGCGAATGGAGGAGGATATTGAAAAGAGCTCGGCTCGCTTAAAAGCTCTCAGTATCGATCCACTTAATGTCGAGCCACATTTACCGCATGAAAGCACTGGACAACAGCCTTCAACTCCCAAACAATTTGTTTCCCAAGCTATAGCGTCACCGCGAGGATTGTTCACTCAAGAAACTGAGACTCCTCCATCAACATTTAGTCAGATAAGCAAGGAAAAGAAAAAATCCAAGTCTATTCTAAAATCTAAGACCAAAAGTTCAGATTTAAGCAAAGCCACCGACGTTTCCTTCGACTTCAGTGGTGCTACAGATGACTTGCCCAGTATTATGAGTGGAGTTGATTCTACTTTACTACCAACGGATTTAGACACACTTGAACTTTCCAGTATTTTGTCTGCTGCAAATATAAAATCTTCTGAATTCCAAGATATTTTAGAAAGAATAGAAGACTTTTCGGATGAGACATTTGAAGATATAGGAGAGGCTGACGAAGAGATTGAAACGATTCTGACTAAGCTTGAAGTTTCAGATTGGGCTAAAAGTGGTGCTAACGAGTATATGCAAAAGTTTCATGAAGAAAAGTTCAAACGAAATCATTGTGAGCAGGAGATAGCTGCGTTGCAAAAGACTGTTCTCAAACTACAGGAGGAGTCGGTTGTAAGGGAGAAAATGGCGAATAAAAAAGATTTAATTTTAATTAAAATGTCAAAAGCTTGGAGTGAAGTCACGAAGCAGTGGAAAGCTCACGAGCTCCAGTCCAAGGAAATACTCGATAAGTTGCAGAAAAATCAGAGAATTCTTACGGAATCTTTGACACAAAGCAAGCAAAGGATAGAAGACTATGAGAAGGAGCTCGCATCTGCGGTCGATTTAGCAGCAAATTTCAAATCAAAATTAGAATCCTTAGAAGTTTTACGGTCTGAAGAAGTTAGCAAATTGTCCAATGAGAATGACGGGCTGAAAGACAAATTCACCGGTCTTGAGCACACTCTAGATTCTATTAAAGTAATTTTATATTTTATTTCTTACGCACAGGTTATTGCTAACTACAAGGTAATTAATTATGGTTAATTATGATAACTTTCAATTTGTAGGTCGAGAAGGATGCCGCTGTAAGAGCTCTGAGCGAATCGCAAAAGCAACTGGATGATAGGGTATTAATTCATGACGAAATGCAGGATAAACTGTCCCTTCTAGAAATGGAATCTCATGAAAGAGAGCAAGATTTACAGAAGATCAGTGAACAAAAGCAAGTCTTGGAAGACCATCTTCAGTCGGTAGCTGTACAGAAAGATGCCCTTGAAAACCAGGTGGTTGATTTATGTGAGCAACTGAAGGTTGAAACCGAAGAAAAGGTGAGAGTAGTAGCTAATTCTGTTGAGATGGGATACTAAATCTCTGTGGGAACTTCTACCCCTGTACTTACCTACTAGACACTTAATAGGTTGAATCGTTGTGATCAATTTTTAAGATTCTGGTGATAGGAAAGGCTGAAACTGAATCAACATTTGGAGATAGAGAGGAATTTGAAAGAGGAGAGCGATCGTCTTCACAATTACTACAATCAAAAGCTACAGGAAGTGATTCAGCTCCAGTCCCAGAAGATGGTTGCGGCGGAGACACAGCTACTGGAAAATCACCAGAGGCAATTGGGTAGTCTGGAAAAAGATATGATGAGAAAAATAAGGGAATGCAAGAATCGGTGAGATAAATATTTACATTTATTTTCAGTTTTTTCTTGGATATCCTGTTTTAGTCTGTTATTTTCATGCTTTTAAATCTTTCCATTTTAGGTGTTTAAGTGAAACCAATAAAATGAAGTCGCGATACGAAAACGAAATAAAAATCTTGCGAGACGATCTTACCCAGAAGCAGCATTTTATCTCAAGGGTAGGTATCTGCATCTAAAACGTAATTATATCCTTGCTGCAAACTAGCTATTTTCGTGATTCTTAACCCTAACCACTTTTATTGTAGATATCTAATCAGCTGCAAACATACGTTCAGTCTGACCGAAACCAAGACACGGAACAAGTACGGATAGGGCAAATTTTTTCGGAAGGCTCGAATCAATGCCTCACAGCTAACCGTAAAAATCCATCAGATCTCTCCTTAGCTTCATCTACAGATTCTACGGTGGATAGCAACACTGAGTTCAAAAAACATTCTAAGTCTCGGTTAAAAAAATCTGACTGTAATAAAGTCATGACAGATGAATGTAATTCTTCTGTGGAGGACTTTCAGCCGTCCAAACTCTCTCGGTACAATACCTCAACACCAAATAGTGTTTTAGAGCCACACATTGCATCCATTAAAGGTTGGAGAGAGTTGCCGAACATACAACATTTACTGCATCCAGACAACGAACAACCTGTAAGTACTTATGTTCTTACAGAAAGTACAAAACTTCATAAATTATTTCCACCAGTCAGGTCTTTACTAAACGACAACAGCTATCTCGATAGTCCGACAAAATTGGATCGAGAGTTCCCTCTTACGGAACATGGCCTTCAGCGTTGCATTCAGACTTTAGCGAAAGTCTATTCAGAACAGATGTTGGCAGGTCATTCCAACCAAATTAGTTCACAGAACCCTCAACACAATTTAATCGGAAAAGAGTCGCCTTTACTGTCAGCAATGAAGAAAGACAAGGAGAACAGCAGCTTGTTAATGAATGTAGATAGTTGCGGCAAGCAGTCTCAAATGGTCGACCCCAATCGACAATGCTCAGGAGTTACCGAAAGTGTTACTTTAAAACAAATGAAACCTTTGAAACCACCGTGGAAATAGATGTTTCTTTAAACAGTGCTTTAAATATTTTTATTCTTCGTCTGTAGCCTATTTTAGAGTGCGTTGAAATGTTTTGAGATTAATTGCGTATAAAATAAGTTCGTTCTATATTCAATGCAGCAGCTGTTGAAATTGTTTTTTTGCATTTGTAATAAGAGCAGTTGTTTTAGGGAATGAAGGCGAGCTTCTAATGTAATTATGTACTTACTTACGATTATAGACAAAACACTTTAGCTACAGTGTAATAGTATTAAAAAAAGTTTTAAGATTTTAAACTATAATTTCCATTTCTTATTAACTCAAATAATATTATTCTTATCACTGGAGAATTTGGTACTATTAGAACCATATTTGGTCATTTGCGTACCTGAAAGTTCCCCTGAAATGGATACTATAAAATATAGCATTACTTGTACCAAGACATAATAACATATAAGGATAAATAATAATAGTAACTTTGTTATGTTTGTACTAAACGGAGATTGTGCGTGCAATTGAAGTCATTGCAACATTAATCAATCATAAACCTATATCTACATGTTCAAGTGACAAAATAAAATTATTTTCGTAAGGAGTTCCTTGAATGAACACATCTTTTATTTGAGTTCCTTATTAGTCAATGTTTCTTAATTTATTATGGTTACATACGTCTATTCAGTTTCTACATGCGGCCTGAAACAACTACAGATTTTCGGTCATGACATGATTAGTTTGGGCATACAATGCGAAGGGATTCTTCAGCGACCCAAGCGTATAAATTTTTCAGCGTTGACAACACGGTGAGCGAAATCATCAGTGGCATTTACTTTTATAATACTTACAGACTGAAGTAAACCAGAGCGAAAATCAAGACAAGAGAGGCAAAGAATGCGAGCATGGTGCTATAGCCTGGATTTCCAGATTTAGTAGGAATCGTTTTTTCTTCATTTTCATCATCTCTTTCATGTCCAGGACGTGTCCAGTGGTATGTGTATTCTGGAATGTCATAATCCCGGTCTCTCAAAAACGGATTGCGGCTTTTCCACGTTAAAAGCTTCAGACGAAAGGCAAACTGAAATAGCAGTTTAAAAACGTTAAACATCAGTTTTATAAACCCTTGGACCGTAGTAGTGAATGAGTCGTCGTTCGATTTACATTGCAAAGATACAAAATCAC
>JAQGAK010002578.1:0-19460 GCA_034696945.1 Lipothrix lubbocki
TGCAAACTTTGATAAATTGTATCCATGAACATAATATTGTCTTCGGCGTGTTCCCCTTCGCTATATTTAACAAGACTTATCTCAAATTCTTTCCCTAAAGAAAATGCTTCAAATTCTTTTTGAGTGCAAATATCATTGGCAGCCTGGGAGCCAGTGTAAAAATTAAATCTTGTAAATCCCAATAGCTCACTCAACTCTTGAGAGAATTCCACATGTTCATTTTGTGCAATTACGCCTACAACCACAGTAATTAGAACTTCCGCTTTAGGTAGCATTTGCAATACTGTCATTTTTAATTTCACTGGTAATCCTTGCTTTTCCAAAAACAGGTTAAACTTTGTAATAAAATCCAAAATGTCACTATCTTGCTTAATTATTCTGAGGACACGAGACGTAGGCTGTTTAATATTAGGAAATAAGGGTTCAGTGTTGACAACAGCAGCAGTTTTATTTTCCACATTCGTATTTTCACCCGAGGTCGACTGGGATTCTGTGTCAGCAACAACAGTCTTCTTCGGCTCTTCGGCCTCATAACGAATGCTCACTAATCCTACTTCGTACAGATTATAATAAAGATTTAATGGTGTTTCAAAAGTGGCAACTATATCATCGGAACGGCTGTTGTCGTTGCATTTACTTGTAGCCGTAACCCATAATGATTCTGGGCTAATATTATTCAGGCAAGAGATTGGAGTTGCCATTACTTTGCAATTTGATCTACGATTGTTCTTCTACAACGGTGCTTCCGACGAGCAAATTATTCCCGTTGCTTGCTTCCGTTTCCGTAACGTTGTTAGCTGAGCGATTATCTGTTTCCTTTGTTTCCTCCTCTTTTGTGTCTGCCACAACGTTTGTATCAACTGCCTTTTCTCGCTTCACCAAAGATAATTCTTCGCCGTAAAAGTTGCCAGTAATTAATTCACCATTTAAATCCTCAATAGTGTAAACGTAGGGTAGAGTCAAATGAACTTTAGAAACGACAAAAACTTCTCTGCTCCACGTTTGACTGTAGCCTGAAAACGATTAAACATTGTTTACTAAATTCTATTGTATTTATCGACAAAAGAATATAGACGATAATTATTTATTTAATTAATTTCCTCACCTTTTTCAAACATGAGCTTTTGTCGGGAAATTCGCACGTGATCATTGACTTGGAACTTTGGAGGAGGTCTGGGTTTTTCCTTCCCCTCGAGATGTTTCTTGAACATGTTATGCCAAACTTCGTAACTATTTTCTGGGCCAACTGAAGCTGGGGTACGGCGAATTGACGAGTGCCATGTTGAATTATATGAGCGAACAAAATCTTGAAGTTTGTCATCAAATTTGAGTGTATTATGTTGTGTCAGGTAACGAGAAATACGGGAGAATAGGGAGCGAATAAAACGTTCTGAAATGCTTGATTTGATATGGCTCCAAATATTGTAACGGACAATCTTTCTCTCTTTAAAGTATTTTGAAATATCTTTAGATGCGAATTCTAAGCCTTGGTCAACGTACAGATAACTAGGTGTTTCGCCACATTCCTTAAAGATGCTTGAAAAGGCTTTAATCATGTCCTTTGAAGTCTTTGTCTTAAGCATTCGCGCATAGGCGTATTTTGAGAAACAATCCACAACCACCAAAACGTAAAAATTACAATTATTATGCGCAGCCATTTCCGGATTTAATACCTTCAAGTCGGCAGCAAATATTTCATTCTTTGCACCAACTTGAATTACGCGTCGTTTAAACTTTTTCCTCGCCGGACGATGTAACGCAAAGGCGTCAATTTTTCTGAGTTCCTCTTCAACCGCATTTTTGTCTGTCCACTTTGTTCTATTTTGCATAAATGTCCCAACGCCGCTGTAAGAACCCGACAAACGTTGATTCAAATACGATCTTTTTAGCTCATTAGCTTGTTTGGCTTCCATTATATTTCCGAGCTCATTCGCCCTTTGTCGACTGACTCACAAGAAGAGTCTTAAATTTAGCAAAGGTATCTCTGGTCGGTGGCCCGAGTATGTACGAGGAAAAACAAGATTCACAGAGTTTGATGCTTTCGGTGGGTGAATATTCGTATACTTCAATTCCTTGCAGTAATTGTGAAAATTCGCTAAATGTATCTCTATAATACTGGCTAACCTCTTCTTCTTCCAAGTTTTCCGAGGCACACAAGGAGCACCGACAATTATTAAAAGTTTTATACGCCTTTGCCCAATACGATGGATTAAATACGTGTCGAAGTTTTGCAATGACTCCCAAATTTTCAACCTCGCGTTCCAACGATTCCAAGTCTACCAAGTCTTCCTTGTGCTGCTGAATTTTAAAACAGCGACGACAATATTTGTTGCCTCTATTTTCCAATGTCTTTAGTAGTGGGTAATGGCCTTTTAATTTATACAAATATGAAAACTCACAAGCGCTACACTTTAACTCTTGAACCTTCATTATTATGAATGCAGAGAGAGAGTAAGGATGAAAATTGTACGGCGCCGGAAGTTTAACTGGTTTTGATTCAAAAGTGCGTAAGTATTATATGCTACTTTTTTCTATTAGGAAATCAGAACGCATGCTTGGAAAAATTTTAATGTTTAAAGGTACAATGGAAGTCGATTTTATTGTAACCAAAAAATAAATAAACGTTCAATTTCAAAATGATTTTCAATTATTATATGGATGAATTGATTACCCAGAACAAAATACAAAATTACAGGCACACAAATCACAAACCAACAATATCAATAATTTTCAACAATACATAGCAAAACAATTACCACTACACAAACTCAGTCTTAATTCATGGCAGACGTAATATTACATTTTACTAAACTACATGACAAAACTACAGCTACTCAACAACAATAACATAAATTCATTTAGGAACAAAACAAAAACAAAAAACAATTTAGTCCAACAACCCCTGGGCTAACATTCGTCGACGACGTTCTTCACCCACAGCGGCAGCTCCACGGCGTAGATGGCCACGATTTATTCCAACTGCTGCTGCTGCTGCTCGTTCAACAGGGGCAGGAGGAGCAGGAGGTGGCGGCAAAGGAACCGCTGGGTTTATTTCATGCATTTCAGCATTCATCACTGCCGGTCCGCCAAGATCTTCGAGACCGCCAAGCAATTGTGCGGCTGCGGCCAATTCCTCCTGCATCTGATGCTCTTGTTCATGGATATCGTGAATCAAGAGATTTGCCTGATGAGCAGCAGGGCCAGCTTGTTGTTGGTGGAACTGAATCGGCGGAATTTGGGGTTGACCCATGGCCCACTCGTCTTGCTGCTGTGGATGGACGGCAACCATTCCCAAATTTCCAAGAAAGTCTTCAACAACTGCAAACAGACAAAAAGAATAATAAAAATTACGATTAAATTATCAAAAATCACAGTCGAATTTCTATAAATTACGATTAAATTATCAAAAATCACAGTCGAATTTCTATAAATTACAGTCGAATTTCTAGAAATTACAGTCGAATTTGTAAAAATTACAGTCGAATTTGTAGAAATCACAGTCAAATTTGTAGAAATTACAATCGAATTTGTAGAAATTACAGTCGAATTTGTAAGCATTACAGTCAAATAACTAATACGTACAATAAAAAATTAAATTAACAAATACTCACTTTCATGCTGCAGCTGGACGTCCTGGGCTCCACCTCCGTAAGCGAAAAACTCTTGAATTATTCGCCTGACAAAATCTCGGCGTTGAAAACCAATAATTGGCGGCGCAAATTGGCCTGCTTCGGGAAACAGATGATGTGGATAGGGTTGCTCTTGCTGCTGTCGATTCCGACGACGACGAAGACAATTTCGGATCCAATTCCACAAATCCCGCCAACTTGCGCGAATTCCATGCCGGAGACAATAATAGAGGATATAGCCCAGCGATGCAAAGGTTATGGATCCGGCGAAACTAATTCCACCTTGAAAATAAACTTTTACAAATAGTTGGCAAAATATAAAAATGACAAAAAATTAATTAAATCCGACTGCAGTTGTAAAATATTTACCCATTATGGACCAGTCCAGGTACGCCTCAGCACGAATTACGGTATTTCTACACTCCGGATCGCTGCAGAAGCCTCCTCGTCTTACCATGCCCAACACATCCTGGCTAATCGCCGTTCCTTCGGTCACACATCTTGATGCTGCTTGATACATCACGGCCCAAGAGCATCCTAAGGCATTGATGCACTGGCCACAAGCTTGAAGGGAAGCACAAACTGAAAAAGGATAATAATTAAATAATAATTTGAATAAAAATAATTGCACTCACATTGCTCGTACTTACAAAACATTGTAAACTAACAAAAATTAATTATTAATTTTCAAATATTAAAAAAGAAACTTACACTGCTCCATTGTGCTGCTGCTGTTGACTAGAATAAATATTAAGGAAAGCTAAGGGAAATTAGACTTGAAGAAGGAAGCTACTTTGATTAAAGAAAGAAAATTTGTAATGTTCTCGCTCCTAATGTTACAGTCAGAATAAGGAAATAATTACCGATAGTGTATTGATTTTGAGAAATTAACAAACGATTTCGTATCGATAATTCTGGACAAGAACAGCCAATGGCAACTGGATAGACAGTGCAGAAGGGTGAACGTTGGGATGTGATGCGCGCGCAGAGGTAATAACGTTGGCGGAGAAGACATGATGGCGACTGGAATAAAAATGGCAGCATACAACGGAAATTACAGTATATTTTGGAAATTACACTTACGAAATCACACAATGTAATTTTGGAACTAGACTGTAAATTCTAAATGCAATGTGAATAATTAGGGAATTTCCAATACATTTCCAAATCCCAATAAACATTTTTATTACTTTTAGCATTTTTTTCTATACCCAGTCTACTACAATGTTTGTGTGGAAAGATGTAAAACAAATTTAATCACTCCCCAGAACTTCCAAATGCTCCTTTTCCTCTTTCGGATTCACCAAGATGATCAACAATATCCAACAAAGGGATTTCAATCTTCTCCAAAATTAGCTGCACAATTCTTGATCCTTTCAGGATTTTGCAGACAGAATTGCTGCCATTGTACAAGACCACAAATATTTCTCCTCGATAGCCAGAATCGATGACTCCTCCAAGCACAAAAATACTCTTTAGTCCAAGACTTGATCGCTCCACCAATCTTCCGTATACTCCTGGTTCCATTTCCAAAGATAATCCAGTACGAAAAATTGCATTGGCCATGGCCGGGATTTCTTGGGTCTCTATTGTAAAAATGTCTAGTCCAGCACAATCTCTCGTGTTTCGCGATGGAACTCGCGCCTCTGGATGCAATATTTTAATTTTCAACTTCATTTTGCAAAGTCGGTCAAGAGACTAGGGAATGCATTAAATTTTACAATCTCAAAGTAAAATATTGTTGGTGTAAAAGTGTAAATGCAAAAGTAAGCGTGGAGAGGAAAAGGAAGAGGAGGATTCCAAGTGCAATGTAGATTGTGGATAAGAAAAAACAATTTGACGTCTTAATGACGGCGGAAGTTTTATTGTGTGCAAATTTTGTCAGATTTAAATCGACAAAGGAACATGAAAATTAAAATGTTTATTGTGCATCCTGAATTGCTCATAATTATGTGGTGTGGTTTCCTGGTCAGCATCCGCCTATTCATCAGCGGATATTAGTTTTAGTCTTTTATTAATTAGTCTATCAGCGGAAATAGTTAAAGGTGAATGACACTCATGAAATCGAGTGCTCTATATCTTCTCTTCTGCTCAATTTTGTTTGGCGTGTCAGCAGCGGATTTGTATGGAATGCTGATGTGCAATTTTAAAAGCGTACGCAGTTCAGCACAGGTAAAAATATTTTAAACTTGGTTTATGATTAAACAAAAACATGAATACATCACAAAAATGTAAAATAAGTTCAAATTTTAAAAAATTAGGTTTCAGTTAAACTGCAATGCTAAGAACAAAAAACTAACCTAGGCAAACTATGCAAATTAAATTCTGAAGAAGCATGAACTATGAATTTATCTCTGAAAGGAGATAATGTATTTCTTTTGTTGAAAGAATTGTTCCCTTGGAATATGTTTGCTGCCTCACTAGAGCCAAGATCAAGATTACATGCAGCCATACTAAGTGTCATCCATAGAGTAGGTAGACGAGCTATCTACAAGTACTTTCGCATATCATGCAAATTCTACAAGAGTTCAAGCAAAGACAGGATGTGTATTGTCAAAAATATGAGCTGACGTCGCTATCTCAAAGCTACCTGAAAAGAAAAGAGTCACGTGTTAACAAAGAGATAGAATTTGCCAGGACGACCTATGATGGGGAATGTACACTTGAGGAACATATTGAACATTAAAATTTTGATAGTCAGTAGTTTATAATTTAATTAGCATTTTGCACTTTTTTGAAAGTTTTTTCAAAATTTTCAAAAAGCTGTTTTTCAGATTATACAATAATATAAAACATACATAAAAATCTAACGAGCCGTTTCGGAGTTCCTAGTTTATCCAATTTCCAAATTTTCAACTGTAATGTATCCAGGGCGACAATTGGATTCCTTGTGAAATAAAGTTAGTAAATGCGACCAACGTGTTTTGAGGCAAATTATAGGATTAATCAATTTCCTGTAATATATAGGGTTGCTTCAGATATACTGAACAGCCAATATAAGAAGTATGACATGGCTGATATTATATATGCAGGGAGGCTTCGGAGTTAAGTGAGAATTCTTGGTAGACTTAGGTTAGAGAACAGTGCAACTTTGGTGGAGTCGGGGTACGTTCGACGGGGTAGCAAGGAGCACCAGAAGTACGCATCAATGGTCTCAGTAGAAAGATAATAACCGGAACTTATGACTGGTTAAACCAGGTTACCCAAAAGCTTGCCAATCTAGGCTGCAAGTAGAAATTTCTACCTCTAGTCTAGAGAGATTACCGAATTGAGGCATGTATTGCCAAATTGAGAGCGAGCCTCTCATGAGCAGTGCTAATTTTGGAATAGAAAAAGAAGAATATCAAATCAAACATCGACTTCAAAGGTGTTTTTAGGAAACTATGACTGTTTTATACATCATAAAAAATTAAAGTAGTAAAGGTTCTCTTGAGTATGTAAGCAACATGTAAATAACTCATATGATCATTTCTGTCCCAACGAGAACAGCATAATTTACGAATACGCAAAAAACTGTAAACATGGTGATATTATAGACGTAACACCGAAATTTGTAATAACGCCAGAGTACAAAAAAGCCGAAATCGACGAATCTGACAACCAGTCGGTTTTCGAGGGACTGATAATGAGGAATTCGGAGTACACCGGAAAGTGAGTTTCTAAATAGTAAATTACAAGAAAAAAATTAAATAAATACTAAATAAATAAGAAACACTAATCGTCTAATTTATATCCTAAGAAATCTCTTCAAATTATTTCAGGAACTGCTTCGTTGACGGGATCGCGGAAGCCAAAAAATTTCAAAACTGTGCTTAAGATTAGCTGTTATTATTACACGCAGAAGGACGTTTCTAAATTTATTTTATATTTTAGGTAAGTTGAACTTTATAGCAATTGCTACGTTAAATGTGGTTTTAATAACTTATAAAATTATAACTGGGCTGCAAGCAGATTTTTATTTAATCAAATGTGTGCGAGACTTATTAGGTATTGAAGATACGACCCATGGGAAGCAATTAAAGATAAATATCGTTACTGGTAGGCAAATACAATAATTCATTTTTTATAATTGTATTCTGGATTTAACAAGTTAATAATTATTTAGAAAAATTCCAGCACGTATCTTACATTTCGCGTCAATTTACAAAATGTTAGGTAACCTTTCCTCATTTTATTGATGTCAGCTTTGGTTTGACGACAAAAATTGCTAAAAATGAATCGGTGTCTTTTCACCGCGCAAATTAATTCTACAAGAAATAATTTTCATTAGCAACTAGAATCAGCAGTGTTACCAACGTATACCAACATTTACGTCCCAACGAAAATTATTTTGGATTTTGAAAACGAAATAATTGCACCGACCAGATAAATATTATTGAAATTATATTCATATTATCAATGCTTATGCTTATATCAGCAGCACATTTATTCTTCATTGGTCTAAAAATGTGTTTTTTATCCGGTAGAAATGGAAATTATTAAATAAAACGGAATCAATACGCAGATACATATTTTGTGCACACCACTGTTTAAAGTCAAAGACCGATTCATGTAGTTCAGGCAATATTGCCAAATAATTCTCTTATCATTGAGATTATTTTGGCAGTTAACATTTTTTATCACGGTTCATACATGTCTGGCACTATAGCATCATACATCTAGACTACAGTCAGTTTAATTGAGTCTGCAAAAAAGTATCGGCTTCATTTTAAACACTTAGAAATCACTCAAAACATTTCAAGCGTTTATTTGGTTTCATTTTCAATTGACAATTTAATAATAATAACAATAACATAATAACAATAAAGAGACAATTTATTCTTTAAAGGATACACAAAAGGAGAGAAAAAGAGTTGTTTTAGTCTCAGATTTGTGTAAGAATTTGCCATTTAAAATTAGTTGGAACAAAACTTTCTACAATAAAATGGCAACGAGTTCAATCTATGAAGCAACAAACAAATTATTTAGTGGCCTTGTATTTAATACTGGGACTATAAATGTGGAACAAACTATTACCACGTCGGCATCGACGTCTCAGTCTAAACCATGGCACGTGTGCCCAGCGCCTCACCCGAATTTCACGGGAAGAGAATCAAAGCTCCAGGAAATCCAAGCAGCCATTGAATTATGTAAAGGCAAGAAATCGTGGCGGGAACGAGTGATTGTGATTCACGGAGTGGGTGGCATGGGAAAAACTGAAATTGCCAAAATCATTGCACATGAGTGTAAAAAGAATTTTGACTATATAAAATGGTTTGACGTTGAAAAAGAAGATTCCACGAAAGAAGAATTTAAGAGCTTTTCCAAGGCTTTACAAGTCAATTTTGAATCGAAATATGATTGTCCGCAGATTTATCGTCAGCTGGCTGAGAAGTACAACTCTGGAATTCTTATTTTCGACAACGTTGAAGGGTTGGAGACATCGGACAACGTTTTCGGAATTTATGATTTTCTCCCGGTGGAGTACGAATGTGAGCACCCAATTATAATTATGACGTATTGAAATTATCCCAATATTGTTACAACTGTAGCAAGAAAATACCTAATGTAGACATAGGAGTGCTGGAAATCGAAAATGGGATTCTTTCTCTTACTCCTAGTTTTACGGAAAACTTTTGGGTCATTCGCTGCTGCGTCATATTTCTCAATCTTATAGATGTAAACTCATTTAATGTTTAATTTATTATTTTTACTATAGTTTTCAATGTATATTTAGGGACTCTTGTGTTCTGGAACACATTTATTGAAGCATTTGAAAATTTAAAGTAATAAAACACATAATAATTATAATTTTGTCTAATTCTAATCTATAGTTATCATTATTTCGTTTTTAGGCAAACTCATTCAGAAAAAAATCAAAGTTGTGCAAGTGGGTGAAACAATGCTGGAAATATTGCGAGGGGTCTGACCGGCCACATGTAGATGTGATGGGACTCGTGTGGCGTCTTGGACGTTTGGCACAATTGGATACAGATTTCATTATGAGCGTATTTCAACTGTCGGAAGCAGTTGTGAGGAGTCAGCTTTATGAGTTTTTAAAAGTAAGCATATATTTTTTTTAATTAAATCCAAAATTTAACCTGTAGACTGCATTAAATTTACTACTTTTTCTCTATGACAATTCCCTGCAGGAAATATTTAAATACGAACACTATCGTCAATTTTTTTCCGTCGTCAATGTTCGTGTATTCTCCCAGACGTTACATCTTAGCATCCCGGATGTAGACGCGGAGTTTAATCCTGTTGGTTGTTACGAATACAAGTGTAAGTAGAAAAACTGTCCGTCAACATTTTTAATTAAGAAAGTATTATGAGAAAATTTTGGGATAGATTATCTTGTTATTCACAACAGTTCTGCTCAAAAAAGGAATACGATCTCCCCGTTTTCGTAAGCAATTATGCAACGGTAATTTTTGCACAGATCTGGCGAGCACCATTGATGATTTGCTGCAAACCAGTATAAGGACAGAGAGTGATACTTCCGTAAGTAACAAAATAAGAACGTGGAACGAATTCTACGTCAAAACAAGTTACAAGTAGTCGCTATAGAAATATTTTAATGTTTCAGAATCTTGCTCATAAAGCCTTTGAGATGATGCAGATAATGTTCAAACTTACTCGAACCAATGAACATCCCGAATTATACACAGTATGTCCATGCTTCAAATCTATTAAACGAAAACTTCTTCAAAGCTGGGGGAATTGGTTAAAATGGCTTAAACTTTATCCAGTAAGCACTAATGTGTTGTAAGTAAATTGCATGGGAAATGAACGACGAGCAAATTTAAATAGAAATTAACCGTCTAATTTATATTCCATGCAATCTCTTCAAATTATTTCAGGAACTGCTTCGTTTACGCGGTCGTGGAAGCCGAAAAGTTCCAAAAACTGTGCTTAAGATCAGCTGTCAATATTACACGGTGGAAAGACGTTGTTTCTGAATTTTTTTATATTTTAGGTATGTTGAACTTTAGTACAAATGCAATTATTAACAAGATTATTAACATTTAAAAAATTATAACTGGGTTTACAAGCAGATTGTCATTTGATCAACTGTTTCCGAGACTTATTAACCAATGAAGATACGCCCTATATGAAACAATTCAAATTGAAGATCGTTACTGGTAGGCAAATACTGATATAACCATTTATTTGTAAGATTGTATTCTGGATTTAACAAGTTAATTATTATTTAGAAAAATTCCAATACGCATCTTACATTTCACGTCAATTTACAAAACGTTGGGCAACCTTTCCTCATTTAATTGATGTCAGCTTGGATTTGACGGCTAAAATTGCTGAAGATAAACTGGTATAAACTTCTTTTCACATTGCAAATTACTCTTATAAAGATAAAATAATTTTAATCTGATAATGAATTCATTTATACGGTTACTTGGATGTATTAATCGAAGTATGTTTTTTAATTTAATTTAAAAAAATCAATTTTTCAATAGCAATTAGAAACAGCAGTGTACATGTTTCTCTTTTGGTTCAACTTGTTTTCTCGACATCCGAAACTTCCCGGCAAAGTTGAAGGTAAACTGAAGCCAATGTTCGAAAAAATGTTTACACAGCTTAAAAATGGAGACGTGCGGGACTTAGTGTAAGACTTTCATTTCAATGGTTCATTTCAAGGTTATTGCTGGTATATTTTAAAAGAAAAATTAAATTCATCATAACCAACTTTGTATGGTAACCAACAGAAAGAAAAGCAGGAGGACAAATACAATTCAGATGTTTTTAAGGCGCAATACTGCTGTAAACTATGCGAGTGAAATGGCCAAAACGCTTTCCAATCTTTAATTGATAATCATCAGTAATCAATAATTACATATCAGCAAAATTAAACTATGCAAAATAGGAATAAGTGGAATTATTAAGTAAATTACGATTCAAATTTTAATTTGCCTTAAGTACTCGTGAATTTTGTAAATTTTCTGGGGCATAGACTTGTGCTACAATAATAAAATAAATAGTTATTAATAATTTTGTTAAAATAGAAATTTTAAGATTTACTCTCAAATGATTTTCTTTTACACCAATTTTAAAACATCTAAAAATTCTGTATAGTTCCGAATTGTTTATTCCTATTAAGTGTAAAATTTAAATGACGATGTTTTTGACCATTTCTTTGGTTTTTAGAGCTTTAAATGTAAGAAATCTTACGTGCCATATAACGATGGCCAAATACCTCACACATAAATATAGCTCCGATCCCGAACAAAATTATTAAGGGTAATAGAAATATCCAAACAGTGCCAGTGTTATCCAATGAGAGCGGGTGCACAAATTCCATGTGATCTTGGAGTAATTTCCACACTTTTAACCCATAGTTGGGGTTGCCCTTAGTGGACCAAAAATGAAAAAGCCCGGATGATATTGCAAGTTTCATCCTCTTTGGCACAGACAGGAGTCTATTGTGCCCATACGTTTTAAATTCTATGGCTTTCTCAATTTTGGTAAAACCATTACTCCATTTGGCATTGTGTGCAAACTTTGTTTTGAATTTACCTCCATGCATGACCTTTTTGAAGTACTGCCAATAGTAAAAGATTGAACTTTCAGACGTCACCAAAGCTGTGGTTGAATTTAGTAAATATTCTTCAATGATTTCCTTAGTGTCGTTAGCGCAGAACAAAAAATTATTTCCATAAACTGGTTTCGTTTTAGCATATTTTCTAACCAAGTTCGGTTCCGACAAGTAAAATATACGATCCGACTCAATTTTTTCTAAATGTTGAAGAAACTCAATATTTTTGCTCATTTCAACGTCCGTCTTAACTCCCTCAAATTTAAACGGCTCATGAAACAACATCAAATGTTTGCTTTTGAATTTAGTGCAATCTTCCACAGGAATGTACAACCGAAACCCGCTTTCCTGAAGTTCGTCAATTTGTTTGAATTTGCTCTCATAAGGGAAGGGAACTGAAAAAGAGGATTTTAAAAGCCCCTTGTAGCCATTTACAATAATAAGTGCACAAAATGCCCAAATTGTTGAAATAAAGCATAAAACCCGGAAAACAGCTTGCTTGGATGGATGAAGTTGTTCGTAATTAATTACAATATCCACGGATATTTCAAGTATTGCTCCGTAAAGCGAAAGAATCCAAATGGTTCCATTTCCTAAGCTTTCATTCCCGAAAATAGTCAAAGCCAATTTAATTATTAGAGAAAGGACGAGGAAACTCGAGATCAGAAATATCCAAACCGCCTTGTCAAATGGACTGATGAAAATTCGAAAATCGTTCTCGATTTGGTACACCCCATCTGAAGTGATAAAGTTGAAATTGTCCTGCCCCTGTAGTTTGATAATTTCATCATGGCCGCCGTACGTGCCATATGTTCTCGCAGCAATTAGGAAATTAATAGCGGGATGAAATTCGGTATTTCGAATTGCCTTCTGGTCGCTGCCATTCCGGAATACAAAATCAGTGAATTCACTTCTAAACCCTGCATCTGGGATCTTCCACATAATAGAAATATCAGCACGGTTGTTGGTATCATTCAAAGCTCCAAGAATATTTCGAAGATGGCGCAACGCCAGACTTTCGTATGACACGCCAATTGTTACAAAGAAATAGCCTCTAAACTCATTGTCAATCACTAAATGATTTAAATTGTGCTCACTTGAGCAGTATAAGCAAACTATCGAGATTCGATGCAACACAATTGTGTTTCCTGAAAAGGATTTCCTAATTCTGTATGTTATACGGCAAACAACGGCTAGGTTTCTAAACGCTTCATGTAATTCATTGTCCGTCCAGGGATCCACACTTTCGTAGATTTTATTTGTAACTATGTAATAGTAACTCGGATGAATTGGCGAAGAAATTAGTTGATAATTTGAGGAGAGATAATTCCCAATGAATTCGTATTTCCCGTTGATTTGGTATATTATAGGTAAAGTGTCCTGGACAGTGAACAACGTAAATTGTACATAGCATTTAATGTATCGCTGTAACGCAAACAAATCATTGTCAACATAATTTGGCAAGCCAAGTTCTTTTTGCCATTTTTGAAATTTTGGTATTGAAATGATTTGGGTTGGCAGGTTAAATTTAGTAAAGTCAACTAAGTCGGAGCTGTTAGGATTTATAAATCGAATGAAACACATCGAGGAATTTTTGACAGTTTCAGTAATGAGCAGTGAGATTGAATTTTGGTTGCCTTCAGCTGATCCGAAGCTTGTAATAAAAAATACGGAAATTACCAGAAGAGATCTCGTTGTGAATATTTGTTTTGTGCCAATTCTTACCATTATGATTGATTATTCGAATATGTTTCTGGAATAATTTTTCTCAATAAATACAAATCACATTTATGCACATTTATATTATCAGCCAACATATTCATTTTTATAACTGGCCCAAAACAGACGCTGCGATGGTATTCCGTCAGTTTACACCTTTAAATACATGGCTAATTTTTTAATTTAATGTGTAATGCAAATTTCCCTGCTTAGCGCCCTCAACGCGATGTACCGCAAATTCTTATTCAATTTCATTCAAACCCACTTCAGGTTTTATTCAAAGATTTTAATGAAATTGATGGAGACATTTGCAAAGTTTGATGAAGTGACTTTTTGTTGATTGAAGGTATCATTCTAAAGTTTGATAAAGAGACTTTTTGTTGATTGAAGGTATCATTCTAAAGTTTGATAAAGAGGCATATGCATATGTTAAGTTTGATAACCCGACAGCAGCTTATATTAAACTTGATAGAGGGAGTATCATGTTAACTTCCATGAAGATATCCATATGAAAGTACCATTGGAAAACAACGTGAAGTGACGTATGTTTATCACAATGAATAATAATATGTATTTATGTCCTCAAAAGCTTTATCAACATTTGAGCTCCAACAAAAGCTGCAATTCATTTCGATATATGTACTTATATGTGTAATAACACGGACACATTCTCATTGTAACATACTTTATCAACCGGATAAGTGTTACATACGTATTCATAGCATCTCTACCGACGTGTATATACCTTATTTGCTATTCAGTAATTTTAGACTTACCCTGAAAGCTCCAGGCACGAATTTTTTTGATAACACACAGGGTTGCATTTATGCCACAAAAAGTTCATTTTTGCCATGTCAGGCTGGCATAAATGACATTAATGGCATTTGACATATTGGCAAAAATTATTTTTTACAAAATTTAGCGTGAACATTGCCCTTTGCACCTAGAATTTTAACTATATGCAATGAATATTTCTCAATATTTTAATAAAATATTATTGTACAGATTATAATTCTCTAAAATTTGAAACATTTTTAGATCTTGGGTGTGAGAACATAATGGCACATTCAGAATTTATTTTTTTACTTTAGCCTAATGAACAAAAATTTGTGCTTTCTGATTATACTTTCTAAAAATTCTTACTGATTGCAACAGTTTTTTGCTATATTCGCAATAACATTCTCTATATACCAGTATAAAGTTTTAAGAACAAAATAAAAATTAGTAATGATTTATAAAATTAATAAAACATTTTAAAAATAATTAATAAAACACTTCAAAAACAAATAAAATATTGCTTGCTACTGAACAAAAACAAGCGCGCTTGTTTTTGAAGCGAGTGGGGTTAATCAAGCTCATGAAATAACATTTGACGTGATCGCGCCACTAATATGGGGGTATGTTTAAATGTTTTATAAAAAAAAGTAAAAATCTTCATTTTTGAAGACGTCTGAGAAAAGCTACGGCCAAAACAAAAATACCATCATAGAGATAGTTTTACGGTTTTTTAGAATTACCCCCCACGACAAAGTCTGCAAGTTACAGTTTTTTTGAAAAAAAATAAAATGTCTCCAAAATTTTGATTTTTCCCGCCGAAAACGGGTCAAAATTTTGAAAATTGTAAATTTGGTCCAAAATCCGTTCCTACGATTTTGGGACCTTTCCAATGATTAGGCAACTCAAACTGCGAAAAGTGCGACAAATGAAATAATGATTTTGGCGTATTGGTATGTAGGTACACTTGATTCCCAACTTGCGTACATTTGAAAACTGTAGAAATAATTTGCGAAACTTGCAAAAAATGCGAAATTTGCGAAATGAGATTATTCGTTGCGAAATTGAAAATTTTAAAAACTATTTCAAAAGTATGTGAAAATTTCGCTCATATTCTACGATTTTTACTACGTTTTTGTATATAATCGGAAGTTTAAAATACAATACGTAGAAATACTATTAGAAAAGTAGTCAATTGTCAATAATAAATATAGTCAATTGTACGTTCAATTTCAGCAGTTTGTGTTGCATTATTACATAATTATGCAACACAAACGACGTATGTATAATTAAGGTGACGATTGCTCCTATTTCTACGCATTTTCATTTTTTTAATAAACAATTGTGTATGTACACTTATTACAGGAATGTATTTGCTTTTAAACTTTGAAGCCAACATTTACGCCGACGAATAATAATATACACTTTATTCGTCTTAAATTTACTTGTAAAACCCCAGATAAAATCGTTTTGTTTGTATGTTTAGGTTTAGTACAAATAGCATAAACAGTTTAAAATTTTAAAATCTCGATATGAAAATAAACGATGGCGACATATTTCAACCGACAAGTCACAAGTAACCCCAAAGATCATTTAGATGTTATCGCGAAAAATATTTTAAAATATTTACTATTTCAGCCAATTCAGTATATCAAAATTGTTAACTTTAAGACAGTGTTGGCTGTCATCGATTCTGCATGTTTGAGATATATATTTTTTCGTCGATTGTACGGCCAAATATCATTTATCTAGGAGTGCTCGCGGTAATCTTGAATCGTAAAACGCGGAGGCAGAGTTGCAAGAGATAACGCAAACGCAAAACATTTTTTACAAATTTCCAACATACATAATTCAGAACAATTTACTTGGTCACTATACTTGTCCTACCGACATTATTTAGCATGCAACTTAATACAATTCAAACAAATCCATTTTATACCATTATTCTATTGATTTTACGATATTGCAAAATTTGCGAAATGAAAAAAACAATTTGCGAAATTTGAAGCCGAAAAAATGCGAAAAGTTGAGTTGCCTAATTATGAGTTGGAAAAATACTCCAGGCCCCATTACTCGACACCCTGTAAGCTTGCAAGCATAAAAAACTAAAAAAAAAAGACTAGTTTCCATGTAAGTTGTTGGTTAATATCACTTTCAAATAATTAGATAATAACGTTGGCAAGGTTAGGGGAACAGAATTGCTATTGTATATTGTCTTTAAATTGAAAAAAGGTAGCTTTTTCGTCAAGCTATATTTCTAATCAAAGTACATACAAACGCGGATTTTGTTATTTATTTTGCTTTTATTTATCTATTATATGGTTCTAGTTCATTTAATAATTTATTTTATATTTAAAACCTGGTATTTTAAAGCCATTATTAGCAATGGATTATAACATGGAGCTTAGTATGTTTGGGTGGGGCAGTTGTACTTGTGGCAGTTACTGTGTGGTGAGTTGTCCGCCGGGCATTTGTCCGGTGGTAGTTGCACATGCGGCAATTGTCAGCCGGATACGCCCATTTAAGAACGTTGAACCTATACGTGTCAAACAATACACTGGAACCTCGCTATAAGAGACCTCCATATAAGAGAATTCCCTCTATAAGAGATCCTTTGGGCTCGCATGTCATACAAGGGTTTATGCATACGAGCTCTCTTTATAAGAGATTTTCTATATAAGAGGCGGATTTTGGTGATTTATGGCGTTCTCTTATAGCGAGGTTCCAGTGTAATATGAAGTTAATATTTTCCAAAACGTTTTATAAAAAAACCATTTAATGATAGTGTTATTGCGTAATTAACTTTTGTTTAATAATATTTTTTAAACTCATCTCTGCCACTGGCCGCTGAACAATTTGCTTGTGGTAATTTATTTCGTGGTTGGGGATGTGAAGAAAATATTTCGCTATATACTCGCGTATAAGTTGTAGGGATGCCAAAACGCGATTTTTTGAAAAGTGCTCTCTGCACTATTGGCAATAACTTAAACTATATAAATTTGAACATTGGTCATGTGTTCCCCAACAATACCCATGGGGGAATAGGTTGAAAATTTTTACTACGGAACCGGTCAGAGACCTGAAAATGTGCGAAATGTGAGAAATGTGCCACTACCCTAGAGCGGATTTTACGTATAATATAAGATGTATTATGAAATTATAATATAACTCTAAAATATGGTTCAGAAGGTAGATGGCAAATAATGTAAGACTAGGCTTTGGGTTACCTCAACGTAACGCTAATAAGCGATTGACACTTTATTCAGTTTTTCAATTTACCTTATCTACAATTTTTTCCTCATATGTAGGAGTTTAAGTTCATACCTTCAATCAACATATTTAATTTACAAGGAAATAATAATTCATTTGTCTTAAATGTAAACTGCCGTCGTGGCAGTGGCCTGATTTTCACGAAGTGCAATAATGCACTTTGTACAGGATCTGAATATGCTGAACTGAGCATAAGCTACAGTTAGCTTTTGTGCTAAAGATAACTTATTATATTTTTTACTCACTCAGCAACACGCTGGTGGTGGCTGTACGTGTACATGATAATTTAAATGTCAATAGTATTTAGGTAATTTAATTTGATAAAAAGATTACTTACAATGCGTACGTAATCGCTACGAACATCAAGTCTTTGGACATCAGGTAGGGATATAACTAAGGCTAAGAAATCGCGAAAAACACGATAAAATAAAAAATTAGTAATAGAATATTCCTAGCTGTGTAAATTGTTTTATCGACCACAAAAATTAAATTTAAAAATCGCGAAATACGTGACATGGGCGAAAATAAGTGTAAAAACGCGAACTACTGCGAAATATACAAAATCTTTGCAAAATTTCAACTCTAACAATTTTTTTTTTGGAATTTATTGGAAAACACGTCAATTTGTGTTAGAAAAAATAAATTCCTAAATTATTTTTTTTACTTTTAGCATTAAAAACTGCTCAAAATTAAAAATAACTCGTTAAAAATTGTTAAAATGATGTTAAAAACCGCAAAATAGGGCTAGAATAAACAGGAACTTGAAAAACTGAGAATAAAAATCGCGAAATACCGTGAAATTTTTTCATCGATTTCGCGAAATACCGCGAAAAATTGACTGTAATTTTGCGAAATTTTTAGGGCCAAAAACGCAAAATGGTCCCAGCCCTAGTTATCAATAATCAGCATTTATCAAGTGCCAAAAGTTTAATAATGTCGAATGTGCAAGTTTAAGTTTAGGAAGTATTGTATTGTAACAGGAAATTATAATGTATACAAAGGATATTGCTATCAAGAACTAATGACATTGTTCAAGTATTAAATTCAAGCTGCAAAATGTAATTCGGCGAGCATTCAGACATGAGAGTTTATAGCTCTTTGTCTGAGTGTAACCACTCTTTCTCTCTCTCTTTCCTATCTCTCTTCAATTCGCAATAAAACCTCTCACTGCTAAGCCAAGTTATTAAAAATTCTACAACACTATCCTAAAAATTAATTTTAAATAAATTTCCTTATTTTATAACCCAAAAGGTAACCGGTAATGATCGGTATATTTAATATTTGTATTGCTCTGTCGAGCGCCATGGTGATGATGACAATTTGTCCTCCACCACAATCATAAACTTATAAACTATTTTATTCTGGGCAAGTAGCTGAAGCCGACAATAATTGTTTTGAAATTTTGCGTTTTAAAACAAAATTCTGTCAGTCTTCAGTCTACAATTAGTGTTTACGAAGCTAACAGCTCCGGTAAAATCAGTTTATATATCACTGTAGTGTGCCCAAATAAGGTCAAAACACCAGATCGGAAGAGC
>JAQGAK010002579.1:0-19458 GCA_034696945.1 Lipothrix lubbocki
TATGCATACGAGCTCTCTTTATAAGAGAATTTCTATATAAGAGGCAGATTTTGGTGATTTATAGCGTTCTCTTATACCGAGGTTCCAGTGTACTTACCATTTGGAACTGCAGCAGAGCTATTCTGGTGCTCAATTAAATTTTTTCGGTTTCATCTTCTACGACGTTTTTGTTGTGATTAAAACATTTAACATACAAAACTAAGGGGCCACGTGGGGAAATCTAAATTCATCCAAATAACAATAGGCGATTTGACGAAGCAAGGCAACAAATCAAGGCAAGAAAAACAGTTCAAGTGCGAAGAGTGTGGAAAGGAATTTTCTTCACGCAGCAATCTTTTGTGCCACAAAGAAATCCACAGTGCTGCTGCAAAACTCTTCCCATGCAAATTGTGCCCGTCATCATTCAGGAGGAAAGGAGCACTTGTTCTGCACTGTAGAACCCACACTGGAGAAAAACCCTTTGAATGTAATATTTGCAACAAGTCGTTTGCGTTAACAGGATCTCGTCAAAGTCACATGCAAACCCATACAGGCAAAAAACCCTTTAAATGCGCCTTTGTGGAGACTTATTTGCGCGGAAAAACGGATTAAAACGTCACACCAATATGCACGAGGGTACGATGGCCATGTTTGAGTGCAAATTATGCCAAAAAATGCTGACATCCACAGACAAACTCCGCAGCCACCTGAGAATCCACACGGGAGAAAAACCATTCAATTGTGAGGTTTGTGGTAAATTTTTTGCATGCCGGAACAGCGCTAATCAACATGCAAAATCCCACGGCAACGTCTCGAAGATCCAATTTAAGTGCAATTTATGTCAATCGTTGCCAGCGACCCAGAAGGGATTACAACACCACACGAGAAATCACACGGGAGAAAAACCATACAGTTGCAGCGCTTGTCCCAAATCCTTTGTTAATCAACATGCACTTACGTTGCATTTTAGAACACACACCGGCGAAAAACCCTACACATGCAATCAATGCGGATGGAGATTTGCAAGACCAGGCGATTTGAAAACTCATATAATGACACACACTGGTGAAAAACCTTACAAATGTACATTTTGCTCAGCCGAATTTACTTCGCAAAAACATTTGGTCTATCATACGCGCCGTCACAACATGGAGAAGCCTTACAAATGTCGTATGTGTGCTAAAATGTTCTCGAGTAGTAGCACTTTGTTAGAACACAGTAAAACCCACAGGACTAACATTCCCCAATGTATCAACTATAGAAACAGTTCCAGTAAGTTTGTAACTAGACAACTTTATACAAGTAGCTTTATTTTGTTGACAAAAATTGTCTCGTTGTATAGTAAATGTCGAATTAAAGTTATATTTCGGAAACTCCTTGTACTGTGGGGCTGTCTTATGGGGCTCTATAATTAACTTATTGTACTCCAGTGGAAATTTAATAAATTACTTTGCTATTTTTATTTTATCTCTATGATTTTACGTTAGCTATCTAGCTCCATACTGTACCATAAGCGTGGCCTTTGGCCGGCCTTAAATATAAAATGTATTTTCAACCGAAGCATTTAGTTAGAATTAAAATTTGTTTCAGAAAATCTTTATACCTGTTACACTTGCTGGTAAATTTCTTATTTACATAACCACAGTCAAAACATACAACGCCGTTAAAGATGCAAGCTAAACATTTTTACATATAATTAATTACATACTAAAGTGAAAAATTGAATGCAAAAGGAAAAATTGATTGAGATTATCTATGACGCGACTGCTTTTCCTAAACGTTGTGCTGCCGAAATGATTTATGTTGACAATTTGACAATTAAATTTCTGATTTTATTAAGACTGGCGTTAATGAATCACTGTTGTGTGTTGATTTTCGTGCAATTGGCAAGATCGCAATCAAGATCAACACAAAAATCATCCATTAAAGCCAATCAAGAAGAAATCAATTACACAGATGGATGGAGAAGAATTAATGAAGAAATAAAATTTCTGCTTTGCATTTTAAACGGAGTGTGCTGTTTGCAGTTGACAATTTGAAACAAAACTTCTGGTAGCATCCGGTTTTGCCTTTAAACTTTCCGCCAAGTGTTCATATTCGCCTCTTCAACGACGATATGCTGGCCACTCACAAATAGTCCCTACAACCATGAAGCTATAAATAAAGTGTCACAGAAAATGTTTCAAGCAGCTGCAATGACAAATGCATTCACTATACTTTCGTTGACCATCAAAGTGTCTATTAAAAATAAGCTGAAGGGAAGCGTGTAGTGAATGTTAATATGGCAGATTGTCTCAGTAAAATTCTTTTGTCCAATTAGTTCACAAACATTACGACAAAACCAATTCGTTCAGATAACATTAAAAAATTAGCACTGGTAGACCGGCAGTACCTTTTACGCAGAGATGTGTAAAATACTTGATTTTTTATTTCAAAATACCAAATACTTTTTATTTTTAGCGCGGCATAAGATACAAAATACCAAATAAGATACAAAAAATGCTTACTTTCAAAATACTTAGATAAAATACAATCCAACTAATATCCTCAAAATACTTAAGTACCAAATACTATCTTAAATACTAAAAATTCATAAAATACCTCCATTTATAATTTAGAAAATCGAGTGCAAAACTTCAAAAAAACAAGTTTTTTGAACATTTTATCTGACAATCTGGCTCTACGAGCGCTAAAAATTAAGCCAGCAATACTAAAAAGTCGTTCTACTGGAGCTGAAGAAGGTAACGGCGTGTTAAAATACAAGAACATTGATTTTATGGTTGGATATTTATCCAAAATTAGAATGTTTTCTGACGGATCTTGCAAATAATTGAGACATTCAGCTTCAACTGACTCATCAGATCTATGGAATGCTCCTGTAGTCTCAGCTTCAAAAGAAAAGAAATCATCTTTTGGATTTTCAGCAGCATTTATTTCAGAAACACAGTTCTGTGAACAAAATTTCTTAGCTTCGGCAATTAGAACTCCTTTGGCGTCTTCTTTGTGTTCTTTTAATATCCATCGCATTTTAAAGAAAGGGAGACAAATGGCGGACAAAAGTTCCAGTGAAGGCTTCTTATAGTCAAGTTGGAATACTTGTGGAAATCGCTTTACTAATCTCGCTTTTAACAATACAGCCATTGTTTTCACATGCTTCCGGTTATCGGTATTGTTGACCAACGCATCTAATTTATTTCTTGTCTGGAGAATAATTGGTGCGAAGTTCCCATAAAATAACTCCATTTCTCCTTGAAGTTTGTCCAAAGCTTTAGCAATTGGTTCCATGCATCTATTGTAATCTTTCAAGAATTCGATTTCATCAAGTGTGAGTTTTGATATACCAGCTTTGTCAAACATGTCTTCCAAAATATCTTCGTGTGATAGCAAACCCTCAATGGAATCGTACAAGGAAGTCCACCTAGTGGGACAAGGTGTCCGTAAAACTTTTCCACAAATTCCTGTAACTTCTTCTGCGATTTTGTTTGATCTGGAAACTTTGTTCCACAGTCCAGTACACTTGGATTTCTTTTTCTAAGAACAACATTTGAGCAAAGGTTTTTACATAAATTTTTACATAAGTACATTTTACAAAAATCCATAAGTAATCAATTTACCTGGGGTTTAATAAATTCTTCCGTAGCTACTAAACTTAACGTATGGCTAGCACACCTTTGATGTTGAGGAAGAATTATATCATCACTCGACAAACCTTCCATTTCCCCTGAAGATACATTCAAGAGTTGTTCATCATCATCTTCTTCAACCTCTGCTTCGTCAGTATCTGCATCGATTCCAAACTCTTTAAAGGCCTTGACAAAGTTTGATCCGTTGTCTGTTATGCAGGATACGATCTTCGCACAAGGAAGTTTCACATCTCTAAATGTCTCATGTAATATTTCCGCTATTTTGTCATATGTGTGAAAGCCTTTGAATCTTCGAAATGCAATAACTGCTGATTCCCTCTTATAATCCGGTAAAATCCAATGACAAGTCACACCTAAGAAACTTCTTCGACGCGACGACCAAAGATCTGCAGTACAACACACCCAAGTTGTATCCTTAAGTTTCTGTTCAAGAATCTTTTTTTCTTCAACGTATCGACCGTCTATCTTTGAAACTAAAGTACGGTACGTCATTGACTTGGCATCCGGATTTAGTCCTGAATAAGAATTTCAACATAATTTTTAATTTTAGTTATACTGTTTGTCAGTTGTTTAAATTGTGAAGTCATACATTAACTTACTACTTAAGTTTTGTCTTAAGATTTATCTACGCGTAACAAATGATTCATTGTGCTAAAAATTACCTTTAACAAGTCGTTTAAATGACGATTCCTCGACATGATACAACGGTGTCATTGATTCGATTATATAATCAATAATTAAATTCTCATGTTTGTTAATTTTGACATGGGAAATCTTTGGAAAAAATCCAGTCAGGGAAGGTTGGCCAGGAACTGTAATGCGTCCACGATCTTTTGACTTGTAGGCTGTCTTATAATTTTCATGCTCTTCTGGGTGCAGTTTCTGAATTACGCAAAAGAAAAGTCATCTTGTTAATTTATGGAATTTGTGTCTACCTTTATATACATGCGATGCTTACAATAATATTTATAGGCAGTTCAACAATTAAATTATGAATAATTGAATGAATTTTTGTTTGTGAAATTTTGAAATATTTTTTATAAATATACGGTTATTCGTGATTTCATTTAAGATTAACGCAACACTTGGATATTTTAAATATAATGGTTATGAAAAACTTACCAAATGCTTTGAAAAATTTGAAGTTGATGACAAGGATCCTTTAATTATTCCCATCGTTTTGCCAGTCTTCGCTGTTTTTTCTCCGATATTATTTTCGCAAACAACACATTGGGCGACCACATTTCCGTTTCCATCTTTCTCGAGAATTCGAAAAAATGTACCCTCTAATATTACGGGTAAAAACCGTTCAGAAGATGACATTCTAAAATACTTTGCAATTTTTAAACTTATTGTTATTATTACAATATTATTGTTCTTTTTGAGTTGATGAGTAGATAAAAAGTATGTTAACCGGCACGACCATGCTTTTCTCCGTTTTTTTGCAACGGTTGGACTGAATGATTGTTGAGTCGACGTTTTTTCATCGAGAAAAAACGTCGTGTAACACATTGTAATCGCATATGTTCTTTGCAGAAGCAAGACTGCGGTAATTTTAAAAGTGTAGAAGTATTTTGCGGAAGTATTTTATTTTAAATACTTATGTTATTATGGATGCCCATAAGTAAGATACTAAATACTTACCTGAACCTGAATTTTAAAAATACTAAATACAAAATACTACGAGGACCGTTGTGCTTTTAAAATACAAGATACCAAATACTTACTTAGTATTTTAAATAGTATTTTGTACTTAAGTATTTCAAGTACTACACATCTCTGCTCTTACGTATAGAAGAGCTCATTTGCATTTGTGCAGAATGATTTAAAACATATACAAATTGATTTGAGCATACCGTTTCTAAAGTGAAATAAGTGCAATCCATACAGTGAATGATAATTGTTTTAACGTCAAAAAGTTAAGTAAAACCACTGTCATGTTCCAGTGTAAAGTGTGCTTGAAGTTCTTATCGTCGAAAAAAAGCATGGTCAGGCACAACAAAGCTCATATGGGTAAGAAGCCCTATGTATGTCAATTCTGCCACAAGGGATTTTCTGAATCCCGGGATTTGGAAGACCACATACGAATCCACACAGGAGAAAAGCCTTTTAAATGCAACCACTGTGGTAAAGCCTTTGCTCAAAGTAGCAATTATTATAGTCGACACAGGAAGGTGCACAAAGACACGAATGTGAAGTTCCAATGCACTTTATGCCCAAAAACCCTAACGACAAAGTCCGGAATGCGGTTACACATGAAGAATCACACGGGAGAGAAGCCATATAAATGTAGGTTTTGTTCAAAATCTTTTAACAGAAGATGGGACCTGACTCTTCATTACATGAAACATACTGGCAAAAAACCCTACAAGTGCAGCCAATGTGGAAAGAATTTTGCAACACGGACCCAATTGAATTCCCATATTATGATCCACACTGGTGAGAAACCATACAAATGTACACTTTGTCTAGCAGAATATTCCTTCAAACGAAATCTGGACGACCACATTCGATCTCATACACTGGAGAGACCCCACAAATGCACAATTTGTGATAAAGGATTTACGACACCAAGTAAATTGTGCAACCACATTAAAAGTCACAATGAAGAAAGGAACTATAAATGCAAGAAATGTGAGAAAGCGTTTAAACGTTTGGACAAATTGAACAGACATCAAGTTACTCACTCTAATAAAAGGCTCTTTGCGTGTCTCACATGTTCCAAAACTTTCAAGCACAACGATACTTTAAATCGGCACACAAAGCGGTCTTGCCGTGGAAACCCTCATTTTGTGTTCTGCAAACAATGTAATGTTTCTTGCTCATCACTGCAGCTCCTATGCAAACATTATTCTACCTTCCATGGTTTGCCAATAGTTTTGCTGAAGAAAGTGTCAATTTGAACTGTGTAATTTGTTCTGTGAAAAAAAAATCTTTTTTTCAACGAAAAGCCCCAGGGAATGTTTAATAACCACTTTTAATTTTTTTTTATAAGCAAATGTATTTATAAATCTCAGGTGAAGAATGAATCTCATCTATTTATGAATCTCAGGAGTTTAACTAGAAATAAATTTATATGTATTACTATACCACTATATAAAGGTGTATGTATGTATTTATTTACACTCTGGTATTTATATAGACATTTTTCTGCTACAATATTGGCTAGGTGTTTGCTTTACCTAATCGATATCATATTGTATTGACAGTTTTATATACCAAAGTGAGGACAGTTTAACCATCTCCGTGTTATCCTATTCCGTTGTTTTTTGTTTGGATTAAACTTTTAACACACTGAACTGAGGTGCTATTTGGGAAAACAAATTCAACGACAATAACAATTTAAAGATATGACGGCACAAAAGGGTAAAACCGTGGAGTGCACATTATGTACAAAATTAATTTCTTCCAAATCTGAACTGAATACTCGCACTTGAATCGCTAATAATTAACGACGTGTTCCAATTATTTAAAATGAATAATAACAATAATTAAATTATTGGGAAGTACATAAGCATAAATAACCGCCAATTATTCTTGCTCTTTATTGTTTTATTTATGAAATAAATTATAGTAATTTAACTACTAAATTTGACAATACTTTAACAAATTGGATTATATTCTTTGGCATTTCCCTTCGTTTCAATAAGGATAAATCCAAAATATGATTTCGAATGATTTCAGGACTGATTAGGCATTTGAGGTTAATTTACATATTTATCGATGTAATTTTAAATATATTGCATGGCTTCGGAAAAATTGATTGACCTTGCAACTGCAGTTTTATCAATCAGGAAATATTTCCCGGCTTGCAAATTCAGCGTTCCAATGTCTATCTACTAAATACAATGAATTATTCCTTAACAGTAGCAGTGAGGGAAATGTTCGGCCTGGATATTAAAGTAAATAAATATCCTCACATTTTTATCCCGGAACGCTCTCAATCTGCACAATTCTTCCCATCTGAATTTTTTCCCAGGCGGTTACACCTGCATATGAAATCCAGTATTGGCATTCGCTGCTAAACTTTTGAATATGAAAGTATACATATGTCGCCCACTCACGTAGTCCCTACAACTGACACGATGCTATAAATACTTATCCAAAAATAGTTTAATGCGACTGGAATGACAAGAACATTCACTATAATTTCCTCGACCATCAACGTATGCACTCAAATAATAAGCCGAAGCGGAGCGTGTAGTAAATATTATTGAGCTCTACTACCACAGCAAAATTCTTTGCTGTTGTTAAATAACAAACATTTCAACATGTAACTAACTAGTTAAGATAACAGAAATTTTTACGTTTGTAGAACTCACAAACCCTTTACTGTTTGGTAGAACTCATTTGCAATTTTGCCGAATGTTTTAATACATAATCATATAAATAGGTTTACGCATTATAACGATAAAAAAGTGCATAACATTTGAATTGTAATTTAGAAGTGTTTTTTAACATCAAAGAGTTTTTGTGAAAATTGTGTCATGTCCTCAGTGAACGTGTGCTTGAAGTCCTTGTCGACGGTCCGAAATCGTGTAACACACAATACATTTCACAAAGATGAGAAGCCTTTTGTATGTCAATTCTGTCACACGGGATTTTCTAGACCCGAAAGATTGGAAGACCACATACGAACCCACACAGGAGAAAAGCCGTTTGAATGTAACTACTGTGGTAAATCCTTTGCTTCCAAAGGCAGTTCAACTCGGCACAAGATGATGCACCATGAAGACACCAATGTGAAGTTCCAATGTACTTTATGCGCAAAAACCCTGGCGAACAAGCAAGCGCTGCGACGACACATGATAACGCACACGGGGGAAAAACCACATAAATGTGCCATTTGTTCAAAATTATTTGCTACAACAACCAACTTGACTTTTCATTTCATGAGACACACTGGCGAAAAACCGTACAAGTGCAATCAATGTGGAAAAAATTTCATAACAAGAACCGAATTGAATACCCATATTGTGGTCCACACTGGCGAGAAACCATACAAATGCACGCTTTGTCCTGGAGAATATTCCTTAAAGCGAAGGCTGGACGACCACATACAATCTCATACACAGGAGAAACCGCATAAATGCCCAATTTGTGGTAAAAGATTTACAACGCGTGGTGGTTGGAGGTACCACCTTAAAAGTCACAATGAGGAAAGAAACTATAGATGCAGTATTTGTCAGGCAGCGTTTATATATTCGTCCGAATTGAATAAACATCAAATGGCTCACAGTAATAATAGGCCCTTTCAATGTCTCGCATGTTTGAAAACATATAAGTATAAGAGTGATTTAAATCATCACACAAAGCATCGTTGCTGTGGGAAACCGAATATTGCGATTCAAGCGAATACATACAATTGCAAACAATGTGATTTTTCTTGCACATCACTGGAACTTTTGTGCAGACATTTTTCGTCACTCCATGGTTTGCCAATGGTTTTGCTGAAGAAAGTGTCCATTCAGAGTTTAGACTAAGTAATTTGTCCCAGATAAGAAAATGTCTTTTCAACGGATAAAGGGTATCTTAAAACTAATACTTTTTAGATTAAGTACTTTATCCGGCAAAAGAACCGACAATAGATATTTGTATTTATGCAGTATCACACAAGCAGAGAAATTACAGTGGAAATAAATTTATATAATAATTAATTATACTATCATACCAGTGTTCTTTTGTAATCACACTTTGTTATTTATAAATTAAATTATTAAATTTTTGTGCTACAATGTTGGCTGAATGTTTGCTTTTATCGATCGTTATCGTATTTTACTTTCAATTTAATTTTTCCAAATGTAGATTGTTAAGCTATGGCACCGTTGGTTTCTGCAGGGTTAAATCATCGTTTGTCATCAAAAAATAATAAACTGCACAATTATCATTGTAATTTAATGCTATGTGATTCTTAAAAAAAGTATTTTGAATTGACATCTCAATCGGACTCCAATCATGTTCGTTCATTATATTTGTTGACGCTTCTCTGGAAATCTATGAAAATAATCCGTCCAGGTAATGCGCTTATGGGTTTCATTTCAGGACACAACTTGACAATAGACCTTGCGATTGTGCTGTTTGTAGCAGAGCTTTTTCGTTATTATGCCTTTTTTAAGGCCTTTCGTATGTAATTTTGTCACACGGGATTTTCTGAACCCCACAGTTTGGAAGACCACATACAGGAGAAAAGCCGTTTAAATGTAACTACTGTGGAATATCCTTTGCTTCCAAGGGGAATTCAATTCAGCACATGAAGATACACAATGAAGACACTAATGTTAAATTCCAATGCACTTTATGCCCAAAACCCCTGACGACAAAACAAGGGCTGCGGCGACACATGTTATTCACACGGGAGAACAACCGCATAAATGTGCCATTTGTTCGAAATTATTTGCTACAACAACCGACTTGACTATTCATTTCATGAGACACACTGGCCAAAAACCCTACAAGTGCAATCAATGCGGAAAGAATTTCACAACAGGAACCGAATTGAATATCCATATTGCAATCGATCCTCCCGAGAAACCACACAAATGCCCAATTTGTGATAAAGGATTTGCATCGACTGAATATGCGGGCCCAAAGGATCTCTTACAGAGAGAGTTCTCTCATATGGAGATCTCTTATAGCGAGAGGCCGGTGTAGTCGATAATCCATCTCTCAAGTGCCTGTCCTTTTACATCTTTATGTATGATGGGAAAATAGAAAGTAACATATCGAGGGTTAAGAGGCAAATTTGAACACACTGCTTCAAGCTGAAAAGCTAAAATGAACGCTGGTTTTTTGTAAAATTCAGAAGCAAAAATGAACATTTCGTAATTCCGTTTAAAATGCATGGCCGAATTTCATGGTCTATATAAATAGCGTTTGAATATATTTTCTTTTGTTTCGGCTGCAATTCGTTTTTCTTTTGTTTTCCAAAAGTCGGGGAAAGCAAATCCCTTTGTTTGAGAATAAAAGAATTTCTTTTCCTTTGTTTGAAACCAAAAGGATTCGTTTTTCCCGGTTTTTAGAAAACAATAGAAAAACGAATTGCAGCCGAAACAAAAGAAATCGAATTCCAAGGCTATTTATATGGACAACGAAATTCTGCCATGTATTTTAACCAAAATTACGAATTGTTGATTTTTGCATCTGTATTATTCAAAAAACCAGTGTTCATATTTGCTTTTTAGCTTGAAGCAATGTGTTCAAATTTGCCACTTAACCCTCAAAATATACTGTTGAAACACCCTTCGGTGTCTATTATTACGGATTTCTGCGTTTCGTGCGCCCGTCACCTTTAGTCCATACTACCCATTTGGAACTGCAGCAGAGCCATTCCGGTGCTCAATTACATTTTTTCGGTTTCATCTTCGACGACGTTTTTGTTGTGATTAAAACATTTAACATACAAAACTAAGGGGCTATGTGGGGAAATCTAAATTCATCCAAACAACAATGGGCGATATGACGAAGCAAAGCAACAAATCCGTTACGTGCACATTATGCACAAGAAAATTTTGTTCTAAATCTGCACTGGGTGTTCACATTAGAGCTCATACAGGTGAAAAGCCATGTAAGTGCCAATTATGCCCAAAAACATTTTCCCAATCGTGCATCATCCGCAATCACATGAGAAGTCATAAGGAAGAAAAACCATTCAAGTGCGAAGAGTGTGGAAAGGAATTTTCTTCACGCAGCAATCTTTTAAGCCACAAAGAAATCCACAGTGCTCCTGCAAAGCTCTTCCAATGCAAATTGTGCCCGTCATCATTCAGGAAGAAAGGAACACTTGTTGTGCACAGTAGGACCCACACTGGAGAAAAACCCTTTGAATGCAATATTTGCAACAAGTCGTTTGCGTCATCAGGATCTCGTCAAAGCCACATGCAAACCCATACAGGCGAAAAACCCTTTAAGTGCCACAGCTGTGGGAAAGCCTTTACCAAGAAAATCGGATTAAAACGTCACGCCAATATGCACGAGGGTACGACTGCCATGTTTGAGTGCAAATTATGCCAAAAAATGCTGACATCCACAGACAGACTCCTCCGCCATATGAGAATTCACACGGGAGAAAAACCATTCAAATGTGAGGTTTGTGGTAAATCTTTTGCATGCCGGAACAGCGCTAATCAACATGCAAAGTCCCACGACAACGGCCCGAAGGTCCAGTTTCAGTGCAATTTATGTCAATTGTTACTAGCGACCCAGAAGGGATTAGAACTGCACACGAGAACTCACACGGGAGAAAAACCTTATAGTTGCAACGCTTGTCCCAAATCCTTTGTTAATCAACATGCACTAACGTTGCATTTTAGAACACACACCGGCGAAAAACCCTACACATGCAATCAATGCGGATGGGGATTTGCAAGACCAGGCGATTTGAAAGCTCATATAATGACACACACTGATGAAAAACCTTACAAATGTACATTTTGCTCAGCCGAATTTACTTTGCACAAAAAATTGGCCTATCATACGCGCCGTCACACCATGGAGAAGCCTTACAAATGTCGTATTTGTGCTAAAATGTTTTCAAGTAGTACCACTTTGAAAGGACACAGTAGAACCCACAGTAGTGATAGAAACTACAAATGCGGAATGTGCGAAAAAGCATTTAAGACGTCAAATTCATTGAAAGAACAGTTTCAAAACTAAGAAATGGGTAAAAAAACATGGATTAATTCATCGCCGAGAAGCGCCAAATGGCCCAGTTGTTGTTCCAAAATGGTTATATTTCAAGCAATGTTATTTTTCCAGCGAATCATTGGAGCTTCTTTGCAAACACTATTCGTCTCTGCATGGTTTGCCAAAAGTTTTGTTAAAAGAGCCCTCATTTCGGAGTTAGCAGACGAAACCGCAACATTTATTACCACAATTTAAAAATAAAATGCTTGGACATATTTTTTGCTATTTAAATTAAATATATTTATTGTTTATTTCAACTGCTAAAATGTACTAAATGCCGTCCAAAATTTTACAAATGTATTCAATTTATTGCATAATAATTCCTATAGTCTCTAACCGTAACCAGAAACAGGCACTGGAATAATTTAGGGGTAGTTACAAGCATTCAAGATCGATTTATTTATGTATCGATGCACTTTTGAAAGTAGTGTACAGCTTCGGAATAGCTGTTTGACCTTGCGACCTCAATCTTATCAATCAAGAAATATTCTCCGGCTTGAAAATTCAGCGTTCCAATTTCCATCTACAAAAAATTAAATAATTATTTCATAAACAATAGTATGTACGGCAGTAAATATTCTGTATTAAATAGAAATTCTTACGTTTGGTTCATTCTGAACGTTCTCAATCTGCACAATGACCTCTTCCCATCTGAATTCCTTCCCAGGCGGTAACACTTGCATATGAAATCCAGAATTGGCATCATACACTGGACGGGCGTAAACTGTTTGGCTCTTATTGCTGACAGTGTGGGCATAATATTTAATGTATAAATACTTTGAAATATCTTCCCAGTCTGGGTCGTCCGTATAAAGTTTGTAGAATAGCATATTGTCGGAACTAGTAGGACCTTCCAAGTAGAATATGCCGTTCCCTTCAAGATTTCTAACGGTCTGAGGAAGGTCAGAACTGTCGATGGCATATTTGTATGACGGACGAGAAAGCCAGGATAATTTTTCAAAATCCTCTTTGGTATTAATACAGTTAAAGTATGGGTTCGGGGGAGGCTCTGTAGTTGTTGTAGTTGTAGTTGTAGGAAGTATACGTGGTGGGCACAAAGATCTCACGTCATCCAAGTCGGTTGCAACGTTGTATTTTTTACCGGCCGCGTAAATTATTGTATCAACGAAAAAATTGTCTAGTTGTTCTAAATAAGCAACAACGAAAAGCTGTTTTTGAATATAAAAAAGATAAATCTTAAATAGGGCTGGGAAATCGCGAAAAACTATAATAAAAATAATAATAATAATAAAAACGCAAAATGCGCGAATATAATAGTGTAAAAACGCGAAATACTGCAAAATATACAAATTGTTTACGAAATACATCGACATTTTAACTCGAACAACTTTTTTTTGGAATTTATTGCACAAAATCGTCAATTGTAGTTTGAAAAATAAATTCTAAAATTATTTTTATCTACTTTTGGCATTAACAACTGCTGAGATTGGTGAAAATGATGTTAAAAACCGCAAAATAGGGCCAGAATAAACAAAAAATAGGAAACTGTGTATAAAAATCGCGAAATACCGCGAAATTTCGTCATCAACTTCGCAAAATACCGCGAAAAGTTGACTACAATTTTGCGAAATTTTAAGGGCTAAAAACGCGAAATGGTCCCAGGCCTAATCATGAATTGTTATAAATCGTTACAACTGGATTAAAAAAGTACGTATTAAAAATGTACGTATGCATTAACCCCTGAAGGATTTAGTTCAACGAGCGTTTGAATAAAAGAGCTTATTACTGAGAGTTTTTTCCTTAAAATATATTTTTTGAATTTTGAAAAAATTATTACTTGGGGTGGAGCATATACTGGTGATACTTCAAATAGCGCCTCCTTCCAAATATAATCCGACCTTGTATCAAGTAAATACAAGTTATCTGCGAGAAAGGCGTCTTTTAAGGCAAAGAGTGCGTCAGGTGTAACGCGGTGGGCGTAATACTTGATGTAAACATATGTTGGATGGTTCTCCAAGGGGAATTCAAAAACCACAGCGTTGATATAATCAGGTGCTGGGTACTCAAAGTAAAACACGTCTTCATCTTGACCAACAAGTTTTTCAATAAATTCTTTGGGCAATTGAGAACTGTCCATAGCCCATTTTAAATTCTCGGTATCTAATAACCAATATTTATCAAATTCTTCTTTATAGCGAATGCAGGAGTAGTTGCCTTGACCCGCAACCAAATTCTCCTCACTAATACTACACACTATCACACAAAATACAGCTGCCAAATTCTTTAAATTCATTTTGGTAATTATTAAAATCAAAAGTTCAAATAGTAAAATTTTTAAATACACAGTTATGCCCTGCGGACAATAGTATTGCTGCAAAAAAACCTAAAATGAAATTTCAGCTATGCAACCTATTTATTCCTACACAAAGCTAGAGGTTTATAGTTTATTTATTACACTACTGTGCAAATTGCTTTGCTATTTTCATTCTATCTGAAAATAGTAGGATGGAAGAGTTTTATATTCCTCTCAGTTTTCATACATTGTATCAGCAGGTTAATTCCAATATATCATCATTATCTTTGTAATTATAAAACACTTGATGTTATTTTCTCATTTATAAATGTACTTGTGATAACGTCGTGTTATTATAAATATCTATGAATGTCGATGAAGGTTACAAGAAGAACAAGAGGTAGTGGATGAGTAAGACTCGTCAGTCTTGTTTGAAGTGTTTTCAAGTATGTATCTGGTTCTATTCTGTATCATAAGCATGGCCATTAGCTGGTCTTAAATATAAAATGTATTTCCAACCGAAGCTTTTAGTTAGAATTAGAATTTGTTTCAGAAAATCTTTATACCTGTTACATTTGTTGGTAAATTTCTTATTTACACGCCACAGTCTAAACATACATCGCCGTTGCAGATGCAATGAAAATTGACAATGAGATTTCCTGTGACGACAGCTTTTCCTAAACGTTTTACTGCAGAAATGATTTATGTTGACAATTCGACAATGAAAATTCTGATTTCTTCTAGATTGGCGTTATTGGATATTTGTTGTGTTGATCTTTGTGTAATTGGCAGAATCAATCAAGATCAACACAACAATAATCTAATAATGCCAATCAAGAAGACATCAATTACACAAATGTATGGTGAAGACGTATTAAAGACATGAAAATAAACGGAGTATGCTGTTTGCAGTTGACAATTTGAAACAACGCTGCTGATAGCAGCCGGCCGGTTTTGCCTTTAAGCTTTCCGCCAAGTGTTCATATTTGCCTCCTCAACGACGATTTGCTGGCCACTCACAAAAAGTCCTAACATACATAAAGCTATAAATAAAGTGTCACAGACAATGTTTTAAGCAGCTGCAATGACAAAAACAATTACTACACTTTCGTTGACCCTCAAAGTGTCTATTTAAAATAAGCTGGAAGCAAGTGTGCAGTGAATGTTATTTCGCTCGATTTTAATAGTAACACTCTTTAGTACAATTTACAAACATTTAAAGAGAATTATTAAATTATGCTTCATATAACTAATTAACGCTGGTCGGACTAACAAAACTTTTAACGTTTAACAGAAATCATTTGTTTTTGTGCAGAATGTTTTAATACATTCATTATATAAAGTGATTTGAGCATAGCTACAAACTGAAACGTGAAATAAGTGCAATACATGTTAATTGTAGTTTTGATGAATGTTTCCAACGCCGACAAGTCAGAGGGAAAGTTCTGCCATGTTCCAGTGTAAAGTGTGCTTGAAGTCCTTTATGAGGAAAGAATATCTTGCCAAACACAACAAAACTCACACGACTGAGAAGCATTTTGTGTGTCAATTCTGCCACAAGGGATTTTCTCAATCCCGGTATTTAGAAGAACACGTGCGAATCCACACTGGAGAAAAGCCGTTTAAATGCAACTACTGTGGAAAATCCTTTACTCAAAATGGCCATTATAGTCAACACTTGAAGATGCACGAAGGCACGAGAGTGAAGTTTCAATGCACTTTATGCACGAAAACCTTGACGACAAAGTCCGGACTCCGGATACACATGGGGACTCACACGGGAGAAAAGCCACATAAATGTAGCATTTGCTCAAACTCATTTATTACGACCGGCGGATTGGCTTCTCATTTCATAAAACACACTGGCGAAAAACCATACAAATGCAGTCAATGTGGAAAGAATTTTCCAAGAAAAGCCGACTTGAAAATCCATATTGTGATCCATACTGGCGAGAAACCATACAAATGCACGCTTTGTCCTGGAGAATATTCCTTCAAACGAAATCTGAACGACCATATACGATCTCATACACTGGAGAGACCACACAAATGCACAATTTGTGGCGTAGAATTTACAACGACTAAGAGTTTGCGGTACCACAACAGAAGTCACAATAAGAAACGTAACGATAAAAGCAGGAATTGTGAGAAAGCGTATACAAGTTCGTTCAACTTGAAACGACACGAAACTACTCACGCAAATTACAGGCTTTTATCGTGTCGCAGATGTTCCAAAACCTTCAAGGATAAGGATATTTCAAATCGGCACACAAAACATTATTGCAGTGGAAATCCAAATTTTGCATTCTGCAAACAATGTAATTTTTCTTGCACATCACTGCCGCTCTTATGTAGACATTATTCGTCCCTCCATGGTTTGCCAATAGTTTTGCTGAAGAAAGTTCCAAATATCATGGCGTAATTTGTTTCAGAGAAGAAAAATGTATTAACTAGAAGGGCAAGGCATGGTTTAATAATTAATTGCTTCTATTAAACATTGTTAGAATAAATGGAATACGTGGTTCATAACGATTCGAAAATTTTATTACTTAATTAACTCTTTCTAATTTTATATTACATTATTTTATTTATAAAGCTCATGCAAATTAAAGAAAGGTTTAACTAGAAATAAATTCATATGTATAATAAATTTTAAAACTTTAAAGTGTATAGGAATTTATTGACACTCTGTTATTTATACATATATTGTTCCGTTACAATGTTGGCTGAATTTTTGCTTTTATTAATCGATATCATATTTAATTGGTAGTTTTATATGTCAAAGTGAGGACTGTTTAAACTACAGTAACCTTGGTTTTAAAGATTTAAATCATCGTTTGTCATCATCATCAACAAATTATTACACTATGCACCATTATCGTATCAATGTGACGGAAAGTTTTAAATTGCCGAGAAATTGCATTCATAAACACATATTAAAATGGTTGACAGACAAATAAAAACTTATTTTCATTTGCGTTTTTTCATAATAAAATAATAGCTTTCATTTTAGAAGATTTGTTTCTTAATTCGAAATTCGACCAATATGATTTTTTTAAAGTAGCTAAATTTTTATAAACAACGACTGGTGACAATGTTTTGCAGACGAGGTGATTTAGAACTGAATTTAAATGTCAGAGTTGAAGTGACAAAGCTTGATTAAATTGAAATGCTCCCTTAAGCTACTGTGAATGAAATTAATAATTACATAATTGAATTAATTTAATCTGAAGGTGCTGTTATTTTTAACGCCGTGAGAATTTTCTCAATGCTTTTTAATGCGCTACTCCATTTGCAGCAAAGTGACGGTCGAAAATCCATATTTTCGTTGCCATTTTTTTAGATTTTAAAATTTTGGTGGGAGTGGAGTAGAGATATTTTGAGTACGTACAGCCAAATTTTCTTGAACGTCGTCTAAACTATAATTTTGTACATAATGGGTTACAAGTCTATTGAGGTCGTTTATTACGGTGAAAGTGGCAGGCCAATAACGACCAGGATCTTGGAACATAGAAAATATGTCGATATGTAATAAGAACTCAAATTCTGCAGTCGCTCGCCATGTCATTCAAAATCGAGACCATACTACATATTAACTGGGAAAGCATATCCGTGTTGGTCAAGGAATCATATCCCTTACTCTGTAAAATTAAGGAAGGATTAATCATTCAACAGTCCAACAAAGATTTAATGAACATTACCCAAAGTTTTTAATTGAATCCGGCATGGCAACCATTGAATTTGAATTTTAATTATTGCATAAACTAACTTGTATAGTTTATTTTTGAAAATTGAAAAACTTGTTTAAATAGTTCCCCGTTTCAAAAATTATGTTTTTAACTCACTTGCTGTTTCGCCTGACGATGGTATACTGTTTGATACCGAAAGCTCGCGTTTAATGAGGCATTTATTTCTAAGGGCCTAAATATGTGGTATATTGTATTCCTGAGTAAATTAAAATGTTGATTTTTGCTATTTTTGTTTTATCTGAAAATATAATGAAATGATTTTCTGTAGCCGTGCTGGTTTTTTATAGTATCGTAAGCAAGATAACTCCACTGTTTCATCAATAATTGCTTTCATGATAAAAGCGCGATGTTGATTTCCTATTTCCAAATTTCATTTGCGTTATGCCATTCTCGCTGATTGACTTCTCTTATCTAATCCACTGAAGTTGAAAGTTTGTGAGGAAATCTTTTCTGTGATCTAAAGATAATATTGTTGCATCAAAATAACTGATAACTAAATTTAGGCAGCGCAATACATAATGAATTGGTTGCTAAAAACATACAATTGTAAACAAAAAGTGTGCTCTTCAAAGAATCAAAATTTGTTGTAAATTGTTTCTACAGGAAGAACACTAAATCTATAATACGGCCTTCCATAACAAACAAACCTGTTATACACCGGACTCTCGCTATAAGTGATCTCCATATAAGAAAACTCTATAAAAGATCTCTTCGGCCCATATGTCATACATGGTAATATACATAAGAGCTCCCTTTATAAGAGAATTCCTTTCAAAGAGAATAATTTTGGTGATTTATAGCGTTCTCTTATAGCGAGAGTCCAGTGTAGTTGAGTGTTCATAGTGAGTCGTCCTTGAGGCCAAAATGAATTTTGTATTTCACTTCATAATGTATACATTAAGGTGGAAAAGGTATGACGGCAGTTCAGGAAGTGAAATTAATTTAATTACAATAATTAAAATTATATTATAATAACTTATTAAAATTACACACAATAAATACAAAATAAAGAATAAAAAAGCAAAATCGTATTACAACGGACTTTATAAGGGACCTCTATATATTACATATATATATTGTAGAGGTTGCCCCAGCAATCCTCTATTCTTTGCACCAAGCCGCGCTCGGTCCAATTGGTCGCTTTCCGCGA
>JAQGAK010002580.1:0-19454 GCA_034696945.1 Lipothrix lubbocki
CAAAAATAAATACAAAAATAAATACAAAAATAAATACAAAAATAAATACAAAAATAAATACAAAAATAAATACAAAAGGCATTGCATCGCCAGTGAAGTGCGAGTGTGGAAAAGTGAAGAACAGCAGGAGACTCAAAGGGTTTATAACAAGAAGAATAAAAGGATAAAAAGAGCCACGGCCACGGAGCAGAGCAGAGAGGAAGGAAAGGAAGGGAAAGGAAAGAAAAAGGTTTGCGTTGCGAGGAACGAGCGAGCGAAGGCAAAAACTTCTTCTCCTCTCGTTGTTCTTCTTCTGCTCCTTCTTGGCAGCTCCTTCACCTTTTTCTTTATTCCTTTTATGGCTCAGCTCACAGTCCAAATCCAAATCCCAAAAATCATTCTCTTCAGCAACAACAGCAACAACATTCAATCGGTGGTGGAGGAGGACGAGGAGGATTGAAATAAAGATATTATTACATAAGAATTTATACAAACAAATATTTATTTATTTTCAAACTTGCAACAATATTAAACAATAAAACAGATATTACAGCATTTAATTTAATTTTTACACATTTTTACATTAAAATAAATAAATAAATACGAGAATAAATTCTTATTTACAGCTCTTTTTATATTAAAGTTACTTTGAATCGCATCAAAGATCGTCGAACAAATAACAATTTAAAAAAAAAATCCGCCATCATGACATTAATACTGAATTTGTTGATGTTGGTGTCATTTTTATAAAATTTATCGCCTCAAAATTCGGACAGCTTTCACATTTTTGAACGGGGAAAAAGGAGGAACTTGGACAAACGTAAGAAAAATTTGAAATTTGTTTTATTTATTTTTGTTTTTAGTTTTGTATTTATTTTTGTTTTTAGTTTTGTATTTATTTTTGTTTTTAGTTTTGTATTTTTTTTTGTTTTTAGTTTTGTATTAATTGTTGTATTTATTTTTGTATTTATTTTAATAATTTATATTGTATTTTGTGATTTATCTAGTTTTTTGGGATTTATTTAGTTTTTTGATATTTATTTACTAATTATTAAATTAATTTCCATTATTACAGCTGTTTTAAAATAATTGTATTTGTTTTGCATGTAGTCGTTCTGTCCTTCATATAAATAATTACATGTTATTATTTCCATATAATCATTCTTAATTCTTGACCTTTGACTTGTGTGGTTGGTGACCCATAAGAAGAACGAGAAACTTATTCTCTATTTTTCTTTTTTTGTGGTGTATAATGAGGTTTGTGTATGCTTAAATAAGTTTGTAACGGTAAATGCAACCCACGCGAACAGCAGACGCTTTTACTGTAAATTATAATAAATAATATAATGATGTGTGTGGAACGGAAACAAAAGCCTAGAAATTCAAGAATAAGGACAGGACTGACATTATTATAGGGCATTTATTATAATAAGAAAAAGAAACAGAAGCAGGATAATTTTATGATTATGATTCATGATTATTATTTTATGGAAAACGGAAATACAAAAGGGTTGGGTATGAGCAGTGCAATAATAAGTTTATTGACATTTGGTGATTTATATTTTGATTTGCTTTTTACTGATTTTAAATTGTGTACTTAAGTTTTCAAAGGTATATAATTATAATTTATATTTTCTTTTGTTTTTTTATGTTCACAGTGTCCCCCGTGCCCTGCTGTTGGTGTGTACATAAAAGGAGTATTAAATATAGCTTCCGTGGGGAAATATGTACATTTGGAGTAATATCTGACAGTGATCCTGCCGTCCTGACCCTGACTGACTGAGATTTCGTCTGCCAACCAAAACCAACCGTCGTTAAATTTGACTTGACTCGTCACTCATTCAATAGATGATCTCTCCTAGGGCTAATTATTTTTAACCATTACCTTGTGTGTGTGTTATTGTCATCATCATCAGCACCAGCCCATTTGACCCTGTGCTGCTTCTTGCATTTTGTACGCCGTTATTCCTGTTCAGATCGGGTGAGTAACCCATCTTTTGTTTTAAAAATATCACTCATTACTCATTATGTATACCGATATTATTATACCGATGCAGTCGCATGTTTTTTCTCGGATTATGATCCTTTCGTATGTACTGTACTGATGGATTTATGGGAACCTTTCGTGAGAATTTCTTTTACACACGAGTATTACAGATAGACAGCACACTACTTATGAGTTCGTGTAGAAATTCAACAATCTTAATAGAAACATAGGAATTCTATTAGAGAAGATTTAGTGCCAGGAGTGCGAGGATCGAGGACTTCGAGGATCAAATTGTTATTGGCATTCCTGGTTATTATTGGTTTTAAGAAGTAAATGCTCGGAAGTCAAAAGGTGTTAGCTGGTGTGGCAGCAATTTTTGGTATACCTAATTGAATATTCTTGAAATTAATCTACTTTTTATTTAAATCTTCAAGAAGAGAAATTTTTAATTAATTGTTCTTTAAGATCTCCAAGAATTATTCTTACAAATTCTTTTAAAGAAGAATCGTAATCTGTGTTTCGTGATTCGAAGTAAAATCCATCTTGATCAGCATTTTAATTTTTATATTTTGTATTGTTGATGGTGTCAGCGTGTGTGGACCCGTTGTAATTGTACCACATATTATTTTATATGTGCTACAATTTAAATACAAGTTGTGCTTTGTGCTGCTGGTCGGACCGTCGTTGTCTAATAAACAGCATTTGCATATATATCTATAGTTAGTGTGTCGTGGATGACATGAGCATCGATGTTCGAAGTCAGGTTGTTAGGTTTAAGTATTATTGATATATGCGATAGCAGAAGTTAAATGGGTATTGTACATGGAAATGAGAGCAGAATGAAAACAAGTTTATTATGAGTGCACTGCAAGTAATCTATATATTATTATGTACACATGAATGAACGAGTTTAATGATAATTGGGATCTTGTGTATACATCATCCTTGCTATCATCCAGACTGTGTTGTGTGTATACATATAACCTTCATCTTGATCATGTTTATCTTTTATTTCCCATGGTGTTTGTAGTTGGACGCCGTACGTTTTTTAATAATACAAACATGATTCAACTGATGATAAGTATATTATATTATACTTTTTGCTATTGTATAGTGCTAGGTCGCTAAGTATTATCTGTCGTTGCAAGGATAAAAGGATCTACGATATAGTTAATATAGGTCCTCGCGATCAATAATAATTATTTCATTCACGTCCACATGCATGTCTGTGTGTTGTTGTCGGCAATAAGGATCTCTTATATACACATACAATTATTACATGTATTGCTAATTTTTTTACCCTTTAATAAAACCTAGTCTGTGTCTACTTTCAGGTTCATCTTCTCCTGCTGCTGCTGCTCCTCTCTGTAAATTGGAATTATTATTGCCCGTGTACAGCTGGTTGGCCTGATGTACTAAATTATTATTATTGATCTCTCTCCCTCTCTCCGTCTATTCCACACCTGTTGATAAGGACAATCTCCAACAACAGCACACATATTGGGCACTCAAGTATAATAACGAATCTCGGAATTGACATCGCAAAGTATTGATAATATATTAAAACGTGAAAAAGTATTAGCATACAGCGAGAGAGAGAAGACAGAAAAGTGAGTCATCCATAGTACAAACAGATCAGCATCACAACAACTGATCAACACAACTCAATGTAAAGGAAACGGATTATTTATATAATGTTGGCTTGGGCACAAAGGAACCAGCATCTGCTTGATTGCTTCTCCTAAAACACAGCGTTTGTAGTGGGGCCTGCCAATAGAGGTGGTACAAAATCCTTGGAAAATTCTCAAGATTTTCACAAAAAAATTGGATCTCATTATTACTTTCTCACAAATATTGAAATACCGCGTGGTTGGTGTTGAGCAATCATTGTTATTATACACAACACAGTCAACGACAAAAAGTGATTTTGACACATTGCAGTATCTCCATTATTAGATTACTCTGCATGTTGTGTAGTAGTGGACATCAACAACCTTGATTACTGTAATAAGAGTCGATCATTTATATTTATACATAGTGTAATAATACACTGTTGTGAAACAAGTTGTGTGGTTTTTTAATTGACGAATATGGAGATGATTTGAAGATTATCAAAAAAGTGAGAACATGTGAATCGTTTAACAACTATACGAAATACCAACACAAGAACTTATAAGCTGTTAAGTATAGATTCGTTTGCAAAAGTGATAGCATGTGTATCGTGATTTCATCGTGAACCGTACTATCCGTACTGTATGTTCAACCGTTCAACGCCGGATTTTAAACCAACTTATTACGATTAGCAATTTTAACGTCATCAGATAAATCCCACAACAAATATAAGTATACAGTATAATAATCTTTGTGTGCTGTAGGTGGCAGAAGAAAATTAACCCTCTTAACTGTTTTGCAATACAAAAAAATTATTTTTGCACGTGTTGCAATACTAAAAATATAAATTGTGCGCGTGTTGCAATAACAAGAAAGAAAAAGTAATTATTATTTGTGCACGTGTTGCAATACGAAAAGTATCGATTGTGCAGAGTGGATATGAGGTAATGGCCAACAACCATCACTGCAACTCATCATCAGTTTTCAACAATAATTTATCATCAAATAGCAACAACAGCTGCAACTGCTCCTCATCCGGCACTCCAGCTCTTATCTCTTCTCCAGCTTTGACAGATTCTCAGACATGTCCGGTGGGCTCGGAAGGTTGTGGAGGTCGCGTTGCTGGGAGCGGGGTGGAATCTACTAATAATAGTAATACATCCCTGCTTTTCTCCAGTGGCGGTCACTATTCTTCCCCTTACGGCCACACTCATCACAATCATCCCCAATGTAGCCAGTCCCAATCCAACGTTCATGTCCTCTTTGCCAGTTCTCATCATCCGCCCACTGCCGCATCCCTAACTTATCACAATCATAATCATCTCAATAAAAGTATTAGCAACTCTTCCTTAAGTCTGAATGAAACTTCTACTAGTACTACTGCTTCCATCAAAGTCAGTCATACTTCCAATTCTCTGAATACTACAACTGGATCTTTGAACTTGAGCCCAATTGGATCACCTTCCCCTGTGGGTATCTGTGGGTCACCTTGTAACGGCGGGCATTTATGTTTGACCCCTCCTTCCGGTAGTGGTTGTGGTGGTAGTTCTTCTATCCAGGGGAGCCCCCTGAGCTGCACTTCCAAAGAGCAACTCCGACAACTTTTCGAAGCTTGCAAGGTCGGGGATATCGTGAAGGTGAAGCAGCTCTCCAACACTAGGAATGTCAATGCTAGGGATACTTGCATTGGCAACTCTTTGAGGAAGTCTACTTGCCTTCATTTTGCTAGTGGTAATAATAAATAATAATATTTTAACAATACTGCAGTATTGCCGTAGTATTACCAAATTACGAAAATAACTTTTATTGTTCCTTTCAATTATTGCCCCAATCTATAGTTGTTATCAGTCGTGATGATAAATTGTTACTCTTATTATTCTTCTCTGTGCTAAAAGCAACTTACTAATTCGCTAAATTTGTATGTATTTTTGTAAATTGTAAAAGGTTACGGTCGGAAAGACGTGGTGGAGCATTTGTTGTCATTGGGAGCAAGTATTAATGCGAGGGATGAAGGTGGACTGACATGCCTTCATAATGCAGCTTCCTTCGGTCACTCGGAAGTTGTCCGTCTACTTCTGGCCAAGGGTGCTGATGTAAATGCACGTGACAATTGGAAGGTGAGTACATGAAATTCATCAGTTGTCATCATCCTCTAAATTCATCTCTGTCAGCCAAGTCTCTCCAATCTTGTCAGACCTTTTCCATTTTTGGGCCTTTACATTAATCTTTGAACCAAATCAAGGTTGTGACAATTTTGCTTGCACCAAGGCAGCTTAATGAAAATTATAAGTACAACATAAAGTTACGAATATAAGCAAGTTCACATGCTGTGCGTAATTATTGTACTTATATTGGAGTATAAAAAATATTATACTTAGTATTATATATGTAATAATTGCATGCATTCATTATACGTATGTTTATGTAATTTTGCGAAATTAGGTTATATCTGTAGACTCCACCAGGGATGATTCATATCAGAAGATTTGTACCTGTCATTTTTTAAAAACTTCATGAGTATTAGATTTCGTTACCTTGAGAGTGTTTATCTTTTACAAGTTCTTTTAGTTTCAATTTTTTTAGCTTTGTTGATTCTTATTATTCTCTTTTGTAGCTATTAGAATGTGATCAAGCAATGTCACTTTTAGTAGATTGTTTGTAAATGTCCAGGGAAGTGTAAGAGATTTGTGTACTTATTATATAAGAAATAAGAATAATGTACAAATGAAATATTATCACTGTGAATTTAAATAATAATAATGATGTGTTATTGAATATTAATATAATAGTTGAATAATTTACCATTTTGTTCTTTTCCGCAGTACACACCACTAATCGAAGCATCCAGCAAGGGCAAAATTGACGTCTGCATTGGTAAGAGGAAAAGTTTTATTCAAGCGGTATACTTGCTAGTTTAAGGTACATACTGTGTACAGGAGCTTGTCGAAAAATTAATTTTTGGAAATATATTCCTTCCTTTTACAGCATTATTACAAAACGGAGCAGACCCTACAATCAGAAATTCGGACGGAAAGACTGCATTTGATCTAGCTGATCCCAGTAGCACTTCCGCCGTTTTCACTGGGGATCACATGAAGCATCAGTTGCTTGAGGCTGCTAGATCGGGTAACGAAGAGAGGTAATGGTTTTTTATTGAATCATTATATTGTGTGACAATTTTCGCTGTGATATTATTTTAAACACGAAAATATTTTAATGATATAATTGCAAATTGTGGTTCGTAACCTACATTAACAATTCATTTTTTACAGATTACTATCGATATTAACACCTTTTAACGTCAACTGCCATGCACAAGACGGAAGAAAGAGTAAGATTGCCTTTATTTCTACCTTCTTCTATTTTTTTTATTATTAAAATTGGTCTACTATTCTACACACGAAAATAATTATTTTAATTAATAATACGGAATGTAAACTATAAATTTTAAGATGATTGATTGATTTAAGGTGATTGATTTCTTATTAATTGCAGGTACGCCTTTGCATTTAGCTGCGGGATACAACCGCTACAAAATCGTACAAATTCTCTTACAAAACGGAGCTGACGTTCATGCGAAGGATAAAGGTGGTCTCATTCCCCTGCATAATTCTGCCTCTTACGGTCATTTCGAAGGTGACGAGTTAGAAATTAAACTATACACTATTATATCACCCGTATTTTGTATTGCGATAGAGCGGACAGCTTTTTAAGATGTATTTTGTGAGAAAACTGAAACAAATTATGATAACATTGCAAAAATTGTTGTGTTTTAGTCTGTGAAATTCTCATTGCAAACGGTGCTTGCGTGAACACGCAAGACCTTTGGGGATTTACGCCACTCATGGAAGCCGCATCGAAATCCCGTTTAGAAGTATGTAGTCTGTTGATTTGTCACGGAGCGGACCCAACTTCTTTGAACTGTCATTCAAAATCAGCCATGGATCTGGCCGGATCCCGTGAGCTTCAGGAGCGACTAGCTTATGAATATCGAGGTCATTCCCTACTACACGCCTGCAGGACAGGCGACTTTGTTCGCTTAAAGAAACATTCAGACCAGCTCGTCCAGCAGTTCCAACATCCCTTTACCTTAGAGAATGCCTTGCATGTAGTTTTAGTTCATTGGCCACCACAACAAATGCGGAAATGTGTGGAGACGCTTATTAAAAAAGGAGTTGGGGTTAATGACAAAACCAAGGAAGGTTCTACCCCCTTACATATTGTTTGTGATCGACCCGAAATGTTTGATATTATCGACGTACTCATTAAAAATGGCGCTAATGTCAATGTGACTGATAATAATGGTGATACTCGTAAGTATTTTTTATTTGCAATTATTTATAGATCTGTGTATTTGTAGCTGTATATGAGATTAAAAGGCATGCTCAAGTTACATACCTAAAGTTTTTTAAGCTCATATTATATTTTCTTTCTTTTAGCCTTGCACCGGTGTTCACGTGCAGATAACGTCAATGGTTGTCGAATATTAGTGTCCTATCAAGCGGATGCAAGTATTCTTAATTTACAAGGTTGTTCTCCAGCTCATATAGCTTCCTCTGCTATCATCTCAATTCTACAAGGTATTTAACTATTAAAAACAAAATGTTGGCATATGTTCTCAAACGGTCTTACATAATTTTTGCTTCAAACTTCAAAGTATCAATTTTTTCAATTGCTTTACTTTATAGAACCCCCAGTGGTAGACTTAGAATACCAGCTACTTGAAGCTTCTCGTTCCGGTGATCTGGACACAGTTGTGAAAATTTTAAATCAGCGTCCGGAAATAGTTAATTGTCGGGATAGAGCAGGAAGACTGAGCACTCCATTGCATTTTGCCAGCGGGTACAACCGAGTCGCCGTTGTTGATTACCTTCTTCAGCATAACGCAGATGTACATGCCAAAGATAAGGGAGGATTAAGTGAGTTGATGCTTATATTTCATGTTTAGTCATATTGATGAGCTACTTATTACATCACTTTTATGAAGTCATATGTTATGTAATTTTTGCATTTCCTTTATACCTTGGTTTTGTTTTCCAGTCGCTCTTCACAATGCCTGCAGTTACGGACACTTCGAAGTGGTAAGGATCTTTAGAATGTTATTGCCCTTCATAACTGTTCTTGTGTTCACAAATATTGTTATTTGTAAAACTCAGGTTATTACACATTGATCAGTAACGTAAATCCTATGTTTAAATAATTTTTACAGACGGAGTTATTGGTGTCCCATGGAGCGGATGTGAATGCCGCGGATCTTTGGAAGGTGATTTAAAATATTTATTGAGTTTCATTATTGTTAATTAAAATGGTTTAATTAACATTTGTTAAGAATTTTGTAAATCTCTTTATTATGTGTAAGGAATATAATATACTAAAATATTTATACCGAACATGTATCTATAGTACCGTCCGTTGCACGAAGCTTGTGCCAAGAACAAGTACGACATTGTCAAGTATTTACTGAAGCACGGAGCGGATCCCACGAAGAAGAACCGAGACGGGATGCTACCAATAGATCTTTGCAAGGACGAAGATATTGCGGATCTCTTGTTAGGAAACTCTGCACTTTTAGAAGCGGCTAAGAAGGGTCAATTGGATAAAGTAAAGAAATTGCTGACGCCTGAGAATGTCAATTGCAGGGATACGCAAGGAAGGTAAGAACTTGCTAATGAAGTGCATATTATGTTTTTAATTGTTAATGTTTTTTAGTTACAGTTGGCTTCAGTAATTTTTTTATACTAATTAATTGTTTTGCTCTTATTTGGATCACAGATTTTCCAGTCTTCTTCATCTTGCAAGTGGCTACAATAACATAGAGGTAGCAGAATTTCTCCTTGAAAAAGGTGCTGACGTAAACGCTCGGGATAAGGGAGGATTGATTCCGTTACACAATGCCGCCAGTTATGGTCATCTGGATATAGCTGCTATATTAATCAAATATAATGCTATGGTCAATGCAACTGATAAATGGGGTAAGATCTTACATTAGGAAGTCATTGAAAGTTTGTTTACGAATCCAGTTTTTTTACTGTATGTATAATTTTTTTTGATCGTTTATCTCAGGGTTCACACCTTTACATGAATCAGCACAGAAAGGGAGAACGCATCTTTGTGCACTTCTACTGGCGCATGGTAAGATTGGTGTTATACATACAAATAAGTTGTTTATTGTATGTATAAATATAATTTTGAAACTTTATTAACTGTGTAGGAGCGGATCCATTTGTGAAGAACCAGGAGGGGCATACTCCATTAGATCTCGCCGTGGCTGAGGATGTTCGTTCCTTATTACAAGACTCAATGACTACCCCTCAATCTCTGCCGGTTTCTACAAAAACCATGTCAAGCAACAAATCCTCATCACTATCCACATCTTCCCTTCACACTCCAACAGCCCTTTCTTCAAGTCTAAATATTGGCATAAATGCCGGCAGTAACAATGCATCTGTTCCAGCGGTTGCCAACGAAACTGTGATAATGCCGTCAGGCAATCCCTTCTTAATCCCCATCCGCTCCTTGCTGTCTTCTGGAGGCGGAGACGGAGAGGATTTTCCAGGCTCTGCGACCTCATCCGCAGCCACTGCCGAGGCGGAGAGTGAACATGAGAAAATCAAGGCTGTGTCAAATTTCCTCATTAGTTTAAATCTAGACCATTTGAAAGATCTCTTTGAACGTGAACAAATCACTTTGGACATTCTGGCTGAAATGACCCATGATGACTTGAAAGGTGTTGGAGTGGTGGCTTATGGTCATCGGCATTTATTGCTAAAAGGTATCGACAAAATTCGATCCAGCATGGGAGGTGGAACTATGCTCATTGAACTCGCTGGGGATGATCGAGAATTCTTAGCTGTCGAAGATGAGATGCAGGCTACTATAAGGAATCACAAGGACAACGGCCATGCCGGTGGAATCTTTTCTCGTTATCATATTTTGAAGGTACATTCATGGTATCATGCATTTCAAGTAAATTTATTATTATACTATTTAATTTTATAATAATTTAAACATTTTTTCAAAATATTAGATTCAAAAAGTTCGAAATCCGAAGTTGTGGGAGAGGTATGTGCATCGTCGTACGGAAGTTGGAGACGAGAATGGCCGCGAGGGTCCAAATGAACGCATGTTATTTCATGGAAGTCCCTTCATTCCTGCAATTGTTCACAAAGGCTTCGACGAACGTCATGCTTATATCGGTAATAATTATTTTTGTGTAACCATATGCATCTATCACATATGACGTTGATAATTATTAAGAACTTTTTACTTTTAATTGGCAGAGATATTAAAATTATTTTATTAAATGCTGTATTTTTTAATGTTTATTATATATGTTATATTTAAATTATTTCCTTTTATATCTTTTAGGAGGAATGTTCGGAGCCGGAATTTACTTCGCGGAGCACTCATCAAAAAGTAACCAGTATGTGTACGGTATTGGAGGAGGCACCGGTTGTCCTGTTCACAAAGATCGGTCCTGTTACCAATGTCATCGACAGCTTCTTTTGTGTAGAGTCACATTAGGAAAATCTTTCCTTCAATTCAGCGCCATGAAAATGGCTCATGCCCCACCGGGTCATCATTCGGTTGTGGGAAGACCATCTGCTGGGGGCTTAACATATCCTGAATTCGTTGTTTACCGCGGAGAGCAGGTACTTTCTTTAGAAATATATTTGAATAATGAAAACTATTAGTGCTGTATTAATATTAATTATTATTCCGAATTGCCTAGTTATGAAGATAATTTTCCTCGCAATTCCAGATTTTTAAGTTTGTATTTTATTTTATTTGCACAGGCCTATCCGGAGTATTTGATCACATACCAAATAGTCAAGCCTGAATCAACAGATGATCCTCTACATGCGTCAAAATCTGTGTAACGATAGTTGTGTGTTTTGTATATAGTACGTGTATTGTGAATTTAGGCGATATTTAACAAGGAAACGAAATCTGTATTGTTATTACATACACGCTATTCAAGTTGTTACCTTCAACGGCTAAAAAATATTAACCCTCATATACAAACAATGTTTTGAATCATTTTTGTTGCATGAAAACGTGAAAAGTTCTTAAAATAATGAACTATTGAATAACGTGTCAATGGTTACTAAACTCTTTATTTTATTAACTCTTGTGCTTTAACTTGACGATGCTTAACTTAAGCATCAAGTTAAAAGGAGGTGTGTTTTGAATAGCTGAATGCAAAGAGTATTAGTATTTAAAGTTATGCTGTAAACACATGTGTACTGATATTTGTTTTATTTTATACACGTGTAATTTTTAAAGATCTAAAGTTTGTGTTAAACTTACATACCTACATATTTTCAATTATGAATGAACTGGCTCAAACAATTGAGCTGTGTGAAAACATTATATGCACAGGAATTTTGGTGTGTGACGAAGACAAGCGCTTATTTTTACGTACCTTTCATACGCATGTATTAGTCTTTTTAGCTTTTTTATTATTACTTCATCATCGTCCAAAAATCATGTATAGGTATGTAACTTATATGTATAATGTAGTAAGTGCATTTTTGAAGCTAATATTAAATTAATCGTGTGGAGCTGCTCCTGCTAAGCCTTTCCTTATATTGTTAACTATTAACTTAGTTAACAAATTACAATCTTGAAGTCGAATTTTACTGTTTGCAGTAATTATATTATACACAAGGTATTACACACAAATGGCTGATGAGAGCGCTGTCGTCGTCGTGATGAAATTATTATATTACTGTGAATTTAAAAAAGTCTTCGTATCGTATTTAAATGTAATATGGTCAGTTTTTTCGTGAATAAACCAAATAAAATTACGTTGATACTCACATGATGATGATCGTGCAGTTGTTGTAAATATTATTCTTTCTTCGTCGAGCTTTGAATTTTTCTTGCCCTTTATTAGCATTATTGTCAGGAATACACTGTGTAAATATTAATATTGTTTCGTTTTCATTTCGATCCAGCCAATCGCGCGTAAATTAAGTCGTCGTCCTTCAAAAGAACCTTATCATGGTGTCATAAACATTCATAAATCATATGGAACATTCATTCTTTATGCACAAAATATTCTCATTTTTCACATCCACTTCTCTGGCGCAGTGGCGTAAGCCTTCGGTCATGACCTGAGGCTGGCCTCTGATCTCTCGGCTTAACATCTGAAAAAAGATTGTAGCACCGTCAGGGCGCGCTGCGTTCAGGATTTGGCATATGTAGCGCCGACTATTACCTAAGTGCAGACACCCATTTAATGGAGTAGCCTGGGTGGATATTAATTCGAAGTCGAATGTCCAGTGGGACAAAAATTTTGGTGCGGATTTAAAAAAAAGTCGAATATGACTGAGATGTTCACCAATAGTACCACACCATTATGTGAATATTATAAGATTGGTGGAGATGCAAAGTGGGCTATCTCCATAAATGAGCATAAATACAAGATGAGATATCCAAAATTTCAACTGCAAGGCAATTGTAAATTATTACAAATGCAGTTATCAAACCTTGCACTTAAAATGATGCTGGATGTCTCACTTTGCAGGTAGGGAAGCACATTGAGATATCCCACTTTGCATCTCCGCCGGCGATATTTAATCTATACAGTCCACAGTTGCAGAAATTAAAAGGCAATATGTGTATACTACAATGAAGTGACCACAATATTAGGAATATTATTTTCAAAGTTTGGCATGCAAAAGTCCATATTTTTTATAATCCAAGTGCAAAATTTGTTATTAAACTGCATGCTAATTTAAGTGCAGCTATGGGGTTTCCCTACAATAATACGCGTCACATCTCGTTATTAGATTTATTAGACTTGTCGTCTGCGGTTTAATGCACTCACTCTGTACTTATAGAATTCATAGAATTCACCAACCAGTCCAGCCCGAAAAGTATAGCTAAGAGTATACATTCATACATATCGTCGATGGAGATGCAAACTGGGGTTCATCTTTAGGTTCATCTCCAAATGAACCTAAATGCAAAGTGAGATCAATTCAGCGCAAGATGAGATATCCTGCCGTTTAAATTGCATGAAAAACTGAAAGCAGCTTTTGTATTTACAATTTGAACTATTCAAGACAATTGTAAATTAAATTGGAGTTATGTCCGCCACTTTGAAGTTAGGGACGCACATGGACATAGCCCACTTTGCATCTCCGCCGATGGTATAATACCTGCATACCTTTACACTTGAGTGAAGTTAATCATAGCCCATTTATTTGACTACATATCTACAGACCATGAGTTAATGTACTCAAACCGTAAACATATACATGCCTGCTAAATTACTTACTTTTTCCGATGACAACCATTTGGGTTTTTCCAAATTGAAAGTGTTTTGTTTTCGTGCAAAATGGAGTCAGTTATGTTCGTATCAATCCTCATATAAACAAAATATGCTATACGTAAAAACTGTATGAAGAATTTAGAGTCCAATTAAGGTAAATACCCATGTGTACTTTCAAAGGATAAAGTCTCACTACTACTGCGGAGTTCTGCTTCATCTTCATTCACCCCATGTATGTATGTAATTAGATAATATTTAAACATATAAACATGCATACTATACATATGTTCATAAGAGTTGTGTGATTACGATGACGAATTTATTGAGGTAGGATAGTCGCATTTTTTTACAGGATTTTTTGTGGGGTAAAATAAAACAAAATTTGTTTTAAATGATTGCGTCTTTTTTACATCCCTAATTGTATATAAGGGAATAAGTTTCATGGAGGACTAAAAGAAAAATAATTGTATAAAGTCAATGGCATCTGGCAGATCCTTGCAATAAAAATTGTTGAATTTCTGCAATTCGCTACCATTGCTGAAGTATTAGTTGTTCACAAATTTTCGAATCCGCAACATATACGTAATTTCAATAAAACGGTGAAGATTCAAGTATAAAAATATAAAATTTCTAGTTTCCTATGTAATCATATGCACAGCTATAGCTTACATTATTATAGCTTATACATACTACATAGTTAAATGGCATATACGGTAAGATATGTAACAAGGTGAAAAAAATGGTAACGGTGAATCAGAAAATTGTTGAATTGACTACTGCTAAAATAATACATGAGGACGTAATCATCGGTGGAGATGCAAAGTGGGCTATCTCCATGTGTGTCCCTAGCTGCAAAATGATGGACATCCACCATCATTTTAAGTGCAAGGTATGGGATATAACTCCATGATCATTTACATTTACCATCGCCTTATAGTAGAAATTTTATATACAAAAGCTCCATCCGTTTTCAGTTTTTAATGCAATTTACATAAATGGCAGGATATCCTATCTTTGCACTGAATTGATGGTGGATATCTCATCTTGCATTTAGGTTCACGTATGAAGATAGCTCACATTGCATCTCCACCGACGATATGTTTATAACGCACTGCAATTCTGCAATCGTAATTTCGCAATAATAATTTTATTAAGTCACTATAATATAACTTGTAGCAGCTTCCCGTAATACTAGTTCCCATTAAATTACTGATAACAAGTACTGCTCTGTTCTGTTGAACCAGAATGTCTACTACTGGGTTTAAAAATGTAATTATTACTGTTTGGGTTTAAAAAAATGCACATATAAAGATTTACATGCTCACATGTATCACCTTAAATAACAAGTAGGATGGGTGGTTGATTTTATGCAAAATAAACAAAATTGTCTGTATACGGATTTCGTATACCGGGACCGTCACGCCTGATTTCACTCAATTTTTGTATTTAGTTGCTTTTAAGTGTTCTCTTATACGAGTAAAGGTAGGAAAAACCTCAAAGCAGGGTCAAGGTTCGAATGCGCATCTTTGGCCCTCGTTTGTATAGTGCGTTGATGTTGACTCGATCGAGAGCAAGATCAGGTTTATGAATGCAGGTGAAGGGAAGAATATCAAGATGAAAGAGGTTCATCTATATATGTAGACGGATGCATGAGGTGTAATGTTAAAAGCTTACATATGCATATATGTCTACTACAAGGAATCCCAAAGGTACAATAACTTGTATTTTACCTTTTTACCTACTCACTAATCTTGATAATCCGCAAGGGGAAACTTCATCTCTATGTTTCCTCATTGTATTTACATATTATATTGTGAATAGGAAATTGATAGAAATAAAACGTGGAGGATCATTGCGTAATACCTGTCGTTTATATAGTGGACAGGACATGTTTCACGACCCACAGACGGACATTTGTCGTCGTCACGTATGCCACAGCACCAATTGTCTTGTCGGGTAGAAAGAATATTTGTAATCATAATGCACTTTTCGAGATAGAACAATAACGTTATGGACGATTATACTTATAGACGATGGTGATAATCCTTTGTAATTTACTCCTTTCTACGTATTACTTCTAGAGTAATTACTTAAATTAAATACTTATTATTTACTTCAAAATCGCAGACATCCTCGAGCAGAAATGCAAAATTGCGGAATACATCATGAGTTGATTCATACAATATAAGTATGGGAAAGGTTGAGACGTCGAGAGTTTTACGGATTTGCTTGTATATTACACTGTTGCTACTTACTAATATTATTATACCTATGCTGTACTTTATTCACGAGATTAACTCGGTTAGGATGTTAAATTATAGCATTAAAACTGTTTGTTTGTCGGTATATAATTTAGAACGGGATTTAAAAAAATGTTGTACTTATAGATAAATGTCACGAAGTACCCGTTCGGATGCTCAAAATTATTTTTAAGTTTAATATTTATTTTTTTGAAATGCTAATTTTATTCATTAAAATACTCATTTAATTATTTAGATAATAGTTCATGCAATTATTATTATTATTCTCTCAATTTGCAATATTTTTAAAAACAATGAGTGTCCAGTTATATTTTTCACACTTCTCATTTTACGATCTTTAAAAATATTTACTGAGGAAGAAAACTAAAAAAAAATTGTTTGCATGCAGCCATCATAACATTTAGCACAATAATGTTCTCCCGAATAAACTGACGAGAATTGCGCATCTGAAGGGAGAATTCCACCAGTCTTCCAACGGCAGATCTATACTATTAAACAATTTTATTTGTTATCGATACTAAAAACTTGAAAGCTTTGAGGTGATTATTGGAATTATTATTATGGAAAAAATCCATGTTTTCCATCTTTTTGCCAAAACTTCTGCTGGAGTATAATCCATTTTTACTTTTTGCAAGCTTCTGCACACCTATTAGTTGCATTATTACTAATAGTAGAGCGCAAAATGAGCAAAAAACAAAGCATAAATGGTTGAACATGTTGATGTTCCACACTTTATTTCTTCAGGTAATTAACATTATTTTTCCCGTCCTCTGCTGTGGCTGGACTGTCATGCGAGTCCTTTTAAGTTCCCAAGATTATGCCCATTGTCGTCACGGTGACCTTTTATGTCTGATTTTACGAGGGGCAATCAAAACCGACCACCTACATGCACGTGTATACTTATCTATTTTCATAGCATGAATTGTAATTAAATAGTCAAATTTATTTATCACTGAAGATACCGCAGTTCTGTCCAGGAAATCTATAAAAAGACATGAGTTTGATTCTGTACATAATATATTAAATGAAATTGAATAGAATTTATAAATAGAAATAGAATATTGTCAAATTTCTTAAACAAGTATAATTTGTTGTGACTATAACAATTTAGGATACCTGTATTCTATGTATGACATGTATCATGTATCATTATTGATCAACATCATTATCACGCATCATAATTTAATTTTAAGTATAATCGCCAACGTGGTGAACGTCCTCGCCATGGAATCAAAAGGGGAAATAGTATACATACTTATACTCCCTTTGTATCTTTCTTTATTTAATTTTGCTTGGGAAGTATACTTGCTCTTTGACTTCGTTCCAGTCTTTTTTTGTACACTTTTGGTGTTTTATTCTATAGTAGTACTTTTTAACACGAAATTCAACTTTGAGAAATTATAAAAATTATAAAAATTATTAACAACTTTGCATCCCTGGAAAATTCTTGGAAATCGTTTCCTCCTCGCAACAATAAGCCAATCTTACTATGTACATATTTACTTTTGTATGTACGTACAAGCAATTTCCATTCTGGAAATCTGCACGTGCAAGGATTAATAAACATTCTCACTTTTTAGCTGCGTTACCTGTACCTGTAAGTATGTAAATGCAGGCACATTTGTATGGAAGTATGGATTTTACATGGAGAGAATAAGGAAACTAGGGATTCAGGATGTATCCCGAGATGTTTTGTTCGCGTGAAAATAATAGATATTACCAATATTTTTCTTAATGTGTAATTAAAAAGGAAAAAACTGGGAAACATGCAGATGCATGAAACAGTGGAAATGGAAAAGAAGCATGAAATGTTGAGTGACGTCTCATGATGGATTAATAAGGTTCTGTACTTCTGTATTATCACGTCGTTTTTACTAATCGACCAAAGATTTTCCTGCCAAAAAAAGGCATTTTTAATACCAATATAATATTATCGTACGATCATTACGGAGCCATAAAATAGAAAATCCATAGCCAAATCATATTATTTTAAACTTCATACGTAATTATAGAATAGAATCAAAATATTCTTCAACCAATTGAATTTAATTTCCGCCATGCAACTGTCAACCTTAACCTTGTGACAAGCGACACCTTATGTAAGTGAGGCAGCGTAATAAACATTTGGACTGGGTTATAAACAAGCAGAACAAACATTGATTTGCATCATTTTCAAAAAACTGCATCTATTTATAGATATTAGTAATAATGCACATACAGTTTTACGATAAGATCGAACATTTTCATGTTCATCTGGTATTTTGTGAAGCAGTAGTATACAATATTTCCCAAAGTACCCCAATGTACAAAAGCTAAACGAGAAAAATACTGGAATTTTATTTTTGCATCAGTTAAAGTGCATTTAGGAATCCTGTTTGCAATCCTTCATTCCTAAAGTTAATGCCATTCTAGTTTACCTCACTTAGAATCTTACGGTGTACGGAAATAGCAACAATATTAATAAATTTCATGGTTGAAAAATGCATTTTTACGTTATTCCGGTATGCACGTGTAAAGGAAAAACGCACAAATGAACACGTGCATTTTTTAAATTATAGTCTTGTGTTTTTTTGTCGTGTGAACACATTTATGCATATTTTTAAATATTGCCGATGGTGCGGTTTCAACCAGCTAAGGTTATACTATGGTCTAATTTCATTAATTCTTCTCCATCCACTTTTAGATTGATTCCTTATTGATATTATTTTCGAGGCCACTTGTGGCGAGCATCATTGCAAAACTGACTCAGTATAAACGTCAATCAAGAAAAACTCAAAGCTGCACAAAGCAGGCGCAATTTTAATTCTTTGGAATTTTATTTTTAGTACATTTCATTGTCACTGTTGTAAGGACATATTTAACATGGATCGTAATAATCCCAATAGACATCGTCATTGAACAGGCAAATATATAAAATTATCTACACAGTTACGAAAGCACAAGATGACTATACGGCTAAAAGATATTTCATAAATATTCCAATGCAAAACTGATGACTATGTCGTTTTAAAGCATGCCCGATTTGTTTACATTGTCATGAGTATAGCGCATTTATACGGCAAGTAAAATCCCGCTGTTGCTGCTATGGCAAACTGCTGATTAATCTTATTGCATGTTGTAGAAAGGGGAAATATTCCAGCAGTTTCTACCGCTTATGTGTCTTTGCAATGATTAAAATAAACAAGATAGTTACTGTTGCATTCCAAACTTTAAAAATAATAATCGGAAGCTATATATAGTCATGCTTCCGTTAGTAATGTTATGCACTTTTGTTCATAACGTTATTTTATACATAATTGGGAATCTTATTTTATAAATTATTGCTTCAATGTAA